>NWBR01000397.1:4519-15662 GCA_002914575.1 Entamoeba moshkovskii
ACTGTACTTGTAACATTACTTGAACTAGTGAAAATGAAAGCTGATCAAAGATCAAAAGAGCGAGCACTCCTTATGACAATAGAATACATAATTGCTGAGAGAAAATCAATGGTGATTTCCACACCCCTAAACTTATACCTGAGCTAGAAACATGTGGATACCAATTTTCCAATAATACCTCAACGTATCCTAATATTAAAAATGAGTCTTATGATAGAAAACTGTGCAAGTGATACTGAGAATGATGGTGAAAGGGATAAGAAGAAGAACGAGGTGAAGCCAAGGAAGCGGACAAGTTTCAAGAAACTTAGTGGCTTAGAAAAGCAAAAACAAGTGGGCTTTAAGAATTGTGACCATTTTTTCATCATCTCATTGCCTTCTTTTTGGGTAACTCCTTCTCCAAAATTGTTATTCAGGAAGGGTGTCGCAAAATTTTATATTTTAACTTGTTCGTGTAAATTTTCATTACACGTCATGCCACGTTGAAAGGAACCAGACAAATTTTAAAATTTTGCGACACCCCGGAAGAAGATACCATTAAAACTGTACTTGAAGAAGTGTACAAAGAAATTCGAAGTTCAGATGATTCCGACTTATTATTCATTTTTAATTACTTTAAAAGAAATTGGATAATTGGGTGTTATGGAATAAGAATGTGGTGTTGTGGGATGGATGTAAGAACGAACAACATCACTGAGTCCTTCCTCTCAGTTCTTTCGATGTGAATTAAATCCCTCCCTTCTTCCTTCGAATATTTTGAAAAAACTATTAAAAAAGAGAAATTGGAAGATAAGAAATTGAAAAAATGATTGAAGGAGAGGAGACGAGAAGAAGAAAGATGTATCAAAGAAAAGACGCCGAGATTAAAATTTGCAAAAGAAATAGACAAAGTGGATTAATTAACTCCGATTTTGAATTGTTAGATGCGCTTGGAAGATGTTTTGGCAAACTTGGTTATGAAAACTTATATGATGAACATGAAAAATTAGAAGAAGTAGAAAATGATGTTAATACAGAAGAGATTGAATTAAATGAAACTCAATTATTTGGTTTTCAAGGATTTAAATGAACAGAAGATACAAAACCAAGGAAAGAAAAGAAGAAAAGTTGTTCAAGTGGAAGACAATGGGTACTAATTGGTCGGGGAATTCTTTATGACAATAAGGAAACTAAATGAGTTAATTCTTAATTATTGTTTCAAGTATTGAAGTCAATGTAAGTTTGACAAATCGATAGATTTTCAAAGAGAACATTCTTTTAAAAAAAGAGATAAAAAAATAGAACACAAAAAGGCATCAATTCATATTTTTAGAACTAAACAAACAAAAGTCATGAGACACTTCTCTTTTGAAACTTTTCTTTTTGTGAAAATCATGTAGTCTTTTTTACTTCATTTTCTTTAAGCATCAATTTCAAAATACTTTTCAAAATTGCCTTTAATATTTTCCATCCAGGCTGTCTCAAAATTTTAAATTTTGACAAGTCCCCTTCAACTTGGCTTGGCGTGTAATAAAAATTTACAGGAACCGGACAAAATTTTTTATTTTGAGACAGCCTGTTTTATCCTCAAAAAAGCTAATAATCTTCTAATCCATAGATGTCTAAAAGGAAATGAATTATATTTAGCTTTGAGTGCAGAGACAGGCAAATATTGCAAAGCTAATGTTATCGGTTCCTTCACCAAAGATCTCGGTAGCATGAGACAATATATGCTGTTAACTATTTGAAGAGAAACAGATAATTCTTGGCAAGTTTGGTTCTTCTTGTTTCGTGACAAACTTTAAAAAATTGTTATTGGTTGGAGTTTTCTTTGTTGTCGACAATACGTCCCCGATATTATATTTATCAAGTGTATTTGGAATAGTTCCAAATATTTTATTTTGTTTGTTTTTAATAAACCTTTTTAATCGGACTCAATCATTGCTTTTGTTTCTTTGATACTTCCGGTCATTTATCACTTGTTCGATAATAATTATGCATGAAAGAGTTATTGATTGTTTGATATGTTGCATGCTAATAATTCTATTAATAAGTTTTTCATATTGACTTAAATGGTCATATTTTCCAATGCAACTGGGGTCATTTATCATCTTTACTTCTTCTTTGTTCATTATTAGAGCCTTAGAGGCACATCCAGTTCTGTTGCAACAACAAACATAGACAACATTCAAATCTGCACATAAAGAATGAAAATCTGTACATTTCTTATAATAATGTTTAAAGCAAATTTTGGTTGTTGACATAAGGGGATAAACCCTCTGATTTTCTTTTTCTTGAATATAAATTTAAAAATCACTTTGGACACACAATAATACAGTAAAAAATGACAATTTTTCCTGAGATATCAATTTTTTACATATATTTTACGATCACTTTTAGATATCATTTTTCCTTTATTTTTTGTTCAACCAAACATTTTTTATTTAACGCTTTTTCATTAACCTCAAACTTGGAATTAAATTTTTTTGGCGATGCCGTTTGTTGCGATTGCATTTTTAAGTTTGTTTGGTATTTATTTTTATTTTTCTTTTTTAATTATGTTTCTTCTTTTTCTTTGTTTCTCAAACATTGCATAATTCTCATTTTTAGGAACAATACATTTAGAAATTTGTTCTTTATTAATGATCTCTTTTGAGTAATTATCATTTATTTTATTTTGAATTGCTTTTCCATTCTTTTCATATTCCTTTTTAAACTTTCCTTAATTACTCCCAACATATTTATTTCCAACCACCCGTGATGTTTATTTGAATCAAGACCAAAAACAAAGATGTTTGGACCATATAAAAACTCCGATTGAGCAACCACTAACTTCGAAATCTGAAGTTTCAGTAGCTTCCCTTCCTGCATTTTCAAAGCCCTTTAATTTGGCTCCAGCACTAGAAATATGCGATGATTACCAATAAACTTTTTGCTATGAAAACGAAACTTGTTCGATGTTTTGGCAACGCATGTAGAAAGAATTTAAATTTCCAGATCTTTACGAGTTAGTAATGAAGCACCTTTTTATCCCTGCCTCTTCGATTCCATCGGAAAGAGTTTTTAGCATCCTCGGAAATATTTTTGCGAAGAAAAAACTTCCTTAAGACCAGAAAAAGCAGCCAAGTTGGCTTTCATTAATAGAAATTTGTCAAATTGACTTTTTTATTTTTGTTATAAAAAACTTTTTTCGAAAACAAAAAATCGATGCAAATCGTTTCGCAGCCTAGTGATTACTATGAAGAAGTGGACTATGAGCAGGGGTGTTCGTTTCTGCATTTTTTGGAAAATTAATTTATATTTAGGGTTGCCCTTTCGAGTAATGGGATCAGTATTTAAACAAGAGCAACCAAAAAACAGTTTCTTTAGATTTTTCAATTTCAAAAACTTGTTCATTTTTTTCTGTGGTGAAATTGATTCGGTTGGCCATTCTCAAACAAATATAAAAAAATCCTTAAAACAGAACATAAAGTGATTCAAATTGATTAATTAGGTTGTGGTTATGCTTTTATTCAATCTTTATATGCTTTGAAATTGTTAATCTTTTATTACAATTTTTTTTCAGAGTTTTCGTGTTTTTTTTTCAAATGACAATACGCAAAAGGGTTCATCCATTTTTTATTAGATAATTCAAGACCGAACGCCCCTGACTATGAGAGAATCATCGAAAAACTTCAGATGTGAAAAAACATCGTTTTTAATGATATTAATCTTGATGGAGATAATTTATTTACAGTAGACGAAACTACAACCTCAAGTACTTTAAAATCAGATGACTATTCCGATTTGGATCAAATAGTATTTGAAAATGAAACTGAAAAAGAGTTTAATAGGACAGCAAAAGAATTATTATCCATTGAAAATGAACAACAAGTAACAAACAACAATTCAATACAAAGAAGGTCCATTTCTTTTATTGGTTTAAATGACGAATTGATAAGTGGGTTAAACTTGCAATATTGAGATTCTAGTTCAGATATTGTTGGTTTGTTGAAGAAAATGAATGAAAAATTGGAATTGATTTTGGATCACCTAAAAAGGAAACCAGAAGAATTTGAACTACCTACAAATGGAAAAAGAAAGCTGAATTGACTTTTCTTATTTTTAGTTGCTACTTATCGCAGAGTTATTTATAATTCAAAGTTGGACAAAACAAAATCTAGAGTGTTGACAAAACCAAAAAAAGCCAATTCCAAATTAGATTTTTTTAGAAAAAAAACAAAAAAAAATTGTGAAAAAATGCTTTAGCCAATTATTTGTGAAAAAAACCTTGAATTGAAATATCGAAAACATCATAAATACAATTAGAAAGAAAAATAGATGGGTTTACAAAACACCTCAACCCATCCAATATCTAAGTAAAAAATTTATTGGACAGAAAAATATTTGCCAATAGAGAAATAAATAGAATACAAAAGGAAATGAGAAAAAACAAAAAATTGATAAAAAAAAGGTATACAAAAATACTTTTTTAAACGAAAGTCGGTTTTGCAAAAAAATGACAGCAAAGGAAAACAAAGGATTAATAAAAAACCATATTAATCGAAAATTCCAAAAAAACACGGTGAGTGTGATGGTATGCGGGGTTATTGGAAAGAATTTAAAATCTAAATTAATTAGATGCCCAAAAAGAATTAATTCAAAAAGTTTCCAAAAATGATATCAGATAACAATTTGTTAAATATAATCAATGGAATTGAAGGAAAGTGGAAGCTGATGCAAGATGGTGCTAAATCCATATATAAGTTTTTACCAAAAAGTTGCATTTATTTTCATTTTATAAGCTCTATTAAGTAATGCATTTTTTTAAGGCCCATGGCACTCCTCTATTGAAAAGATGGCCTGGAAATAGCTGCGATTTAAATCCAATAGAGAAGTTATGGGCCATTATGGAAAAAGTTAAATACACAATTGGAATAAAAAGTGAAGACCTTTTCGAAGAAGTTAGTAGAGTTTGGAAAAGAATTCCTATACTTATTCCAAAAAATTGGCAACTACCTATGTTAAGTCAATAATTTGAGATTTTTCTCTAAGATATTTTTATTTTGGTTTTAAAAACTGATGTGTGGGTCTGTACTATTTTTTCTTAACAAGTTAAAACTTATGCACTAATGGCTTTGTGGTGCACCTAATATTTTTCTTATTCCAAAAAAATGCACTACATGAAATGTATTTTTAATTCGGCAACATTTCTATAATTGTAATCAGTTCCCAATTATTTTGGTTTTTTATGGGACTAGGTCCACTGAATTGTTTTTAAAAATACTGAATAATTTGGCAAATTAGAATACCAGAATTTTGTTGACTTCAACTTTGACTTCAGCATAAAAGCAAATTAAAAAAAAGATAAAACTAATATTTATTCATGAAATTGACCATTGAAGAGGTTAACAAGTTAGAAACTAATGAAAATGATGTTAGTATTGGTGATCTCCCAAATGAGTTTGTTTGTCAGTGTGTTGATATTGAATTATTTCAAAATTACATGGAAGATACTTATTCTGTAAATGAGTTAGAATTGCTTGGAGACATTGAGAATAAAACTACATATTCTAAAGAATACATCAAATTGTATCTCAAAATAGGAGGAACATGTTTTTATTATGACTTTAAAAAAGTTTCACAACCAGATAATGAGAAATCCACAATTAATTATGAAGAAATAATAAAGAAAATGAACACTCTTGAAGAGACAATAAAAAAACTAAATAACAAAAAAAAACAAAATTAAGTTGAAAAAGAATATCACTAAGGAAGAAAATGTTAATTATCTCATGAAGAATGGAATAATTGAAAGAGCAGACATCATTAGACAGTTTAAAATGAACCACATACAACCACCTGGGAATCACAGATTGCAGAGGGAAATGAAAAACTATCCAAACGTGGTCATTACAAAACAAGAAAGGCCACTTAAAGCCATTGACTTTGTCTCTGGCATAGTTTATAATAGAACCCTAAAAAAACCAACAGAACCACTTTGGAAGTTGCAATTTTATCTTCAAAGATATCATAAAGTAGTAATGTCAAAGAGTTCGTTGTCAGTAATGAGGAGAAATCTCGGTTTTAAGTATGGAAGATCAAAAAATGTTCAGTTTTTAAGTGTGGATCATTTAGAGAAACGAAAACAATTTGTTTCAAAGGAAATGAAGTACTTAAAAAAAAGAGAATGAAAGAAACAAAGTTCTTAAAAGAATGAGAAGAAAGAAAAAGATATTTCCAGACGATTCAAGAAGCTGTTTAAGAAATGATAAACAAAGGTATATTTGGAATCAAAGAGGCAATCATGACAACAAATTATGAGTTAGGTGTCATGGTTTTTGGGGCTATTGGAATGAATTATAAGAGTAAACTTGTTTTTTGTGACAGAAAAAATGACTCCAAAGAGTATCAATCCATATTAAAGGCAATTGGTGTTTTCAAGAAATTATGTAACAAGAAAAACGTTTATTTTGTTCAAGACAATGCCACTGTTCATGTTTTAGTTACAACTCTTAAATTCTTTCAGAAAATGGAGTCAAATTGTTAAAGTGGCCTCCAAACAGTTGTGATCCGAATCCTATTGAAAATCTTTGGGAGATATTAAAAGATAAAATAATATGAGAAAAATATGGGTAAGGAAGAATTGTTTGAATCTTGCCGTATGGCATGGGATAGTATATCTTTTAAATTGATTAATAAATTAATTATTAGCTATCCAAAAAGGATAAATCAGTGTTAGAAAGAAAAATATAAATCAATATAAAGAAAAATGAATAGATCAAATCCAAATTACTCTTTTAATTAACAGATGTTTTTATACTTGTGTTTGGGTTTTTCTTAATTTTTAGCAATATAATTGTTGTCGATTTTTTAGAACCAAAAACTTAACAACAGAATATTGCCAACTTTTTGGAATAAGTATATTACAACAATTAATCAATTAGTTAATTCATACTATAAGAGGTTATTAATCTGAAGAGCTGCAAAAATACAAATCTATTGCAAGAAAAATTAAATGAATGTTTTTATGTTATTTTTATTTTTTATTAACAGAAAGAAGAAGTTTTTCTTATTGAACAAAAAATTATGCCAAGGCTATGGTCCGAATAATGGTTTATAAACATTGTTGAAAAAATTTAAAAAATAAATAACAAAAAGGGTTTCCACAAGGATATTAATACTTGAATTATTATTGGGTTGAACAATGGAATTGGCAATCTAAATATTCTCAATAACAGTGGAGGAAGAAGAAGTATTAAGTCAGAGAATGCAAGAAAGAGAAGAAAAATCAATGCAAGATGGAGAAAAAGTATCGAGACTTGTAAAACAGAGAAGTGAATATGAAGTAAGAAGAAGATTAAAAGAAAACCCCAACAATTCAATTGTATGAAGTTTTTTTTCACAAAATATGAATTCAATAATGGAACTCAAATCAAAATATGGGATATAGATGAAATATTTGATGACAAAAAGAAAACAAGAAAATCATTCAATAAACAATATGTTTCGTTTTTGAAAAACAACAACTCAAAATTTCGACTTGAAATGTAATTTGTGTTCATACCCCCATACATTTTATGCATCTTCAAAGTATTGTCTCAAAGCATATCAGCAAGTATTAAACATGCATTCAGATCAGTTACAGGGAATATACATTGCAAAAAGAAATTTGTATTCAAAAGTTTTTGGTGATATTGATTCTTTTAACAACAAAATAAATGTTCTTCTAGCAAGTATCATTGTTACTAGTTCTCTCCCATATTCATTTGTCGAGTCAGAATACATTATTTCTTTATTGAAACACTTGATACCAAATTATGTTGTACCCAAAAAATATTCATTCTCTGAGAAAATCATTTTTTTAATGCTAACTCAAACAAAACTATTCATTGCTGACGAAATTCAACATTGTGATGGAATTTGTTGTACCATCGATGGTTGGACAACAAAATACACATTGAAACCATTTTTTAGCTTTACAATTCACTATTTGGTTAACAACAAGTTTGTTAACAGAGTAATTCGAATGACTCTTTTCCCACAACAACATACATCTCACAACATATCTCAATTCATCAATGAAACAATATCGGAATGAAAAATTGAATTGAATTGTTCAATGGAATGGTTGTTAATTAATTATATTTTTAGAATGTTTATAAACTATTTGTTTTATAAATACACTTGAAAATGTTGTGTTTATAAAATTTTTTGTGTTTATAAACAAAATGAGTTGATAAATTTTTGGTAAAACTTTACAAGTTTTTCATAATTGACAAAAAATGAAAAGTGTTGATAAACAATACAAGTTTTTATAAAATATTTTGAGGAAGTTTATAAGCTTCAAAATTGTTTTCAACACCTCTAAATCATTGATTTTTTTTGACTGTAGAGTTCACTTTTAATGCACTTTTGTAGTATGAGAACATACTTTCTACACTGGTGCAAGTAAGCATCAATGTTTTTACTTGAAAAACAATGTCATAGAACAAAGGGCAATTAAATCTATTGATATTCATTGAATGTTTAAATACTTCTTTA
Source organism: Entamoeba moshkovskii (assembly GCA_002914575.1). NCBI lineage: Eukaryota > Evosea > Mastigamoebida > Endamoebidae > Entamoeba > Entamoeba moshkovskii. Next base: position 13,022 of record NWBR01000397.1, read on the forward strand.
AGACTTAGTCTTTTGTCTGGTTTAACCCAAGGTGCAATACTTTCAGTTATAATTTTGTTTAAAGATACATTCTAAAGATGATCAAAAGAAACAAAACAACAAGAAGAGATCCCTAAGAAAGAACTGGATCAAAAATTATAAACTGGTTTTCAAAATTGGGAACTTTGTAAAAAAGGGTTTTTGAAAAAGTTTTCAATTTTTTTTTCTCAACCACCCATTTTTTTTCACTTTTTTTGATTTTTTTCAAACTTTGACCAGAAAAAAGTCAAAATCTTGCCCTTAATTTTTTTCACTGTCACTGCCACCAGAGTGTCGCAAAATTTCAAATTTTGACTGGTTCCTGTAAATTTTCATTACACGTCATGCCACGTTGAAAGGAACCAGACAAAATTTTTAATTTTGCGACACCTAGTCCAACAAGATGGGTCAAGATACCATATATCAAAAAAGAAATCAGTTGAAATGATAAATAACTACATTTTATCCATCCCTAAACGTTTTAAGCTGTGCATTGAAGCTGATGGAAAATTATTTGCGATAAGCAAAAATTTACTATTTTTTAACTATTTTTATTTTTTCAGAGTTATTTAAACCTTTGGTCTCACTGAAAAAGTTAATTTGACAGTTTATTGTCCTTGAAACCTCGTATTTTTGTTTTGTATTTGCATGTTTATACTCTCACATTACAGAGATGTTGAAACTGCTTGGAACTAATTTGTTCCCGATTTATTGCGATTAAATGGCCTTAAAGAATGACAGAAAAAAGTTTGTTGCACATAATAATTTCATGTCTAAGAGGAAATTTGTTTATTCTTTTATAATTAACACTCTCAAATCAATGAATGCAAAATTTAATAAAAAGCAAAAAGAAAATTCTAGATGAAATTGCGGACAAAAAGTCATCTTAAATGAACTGAAACATAAAAAATGGCCAGGTTAACGAAACACAACTAAAGAGAATTGGCTCTTATGGCTCACAAAGGGTTAATGATGTAATGGAATCAAAAAAATGGGATAAATTTTGAAGAATCATCAAAAAGATCTCCAGAATTCGGCATTTGGACATTGAGGATCATCGGAAAATGAGGTTTAAAGACATTGAGAAGATTTAGTTTTACGTAACAAGAGAAAACAGGGTTTTGTTTTCTTAGAAAAGGATATTAGTTTTTTTAAAAATGTTTTCGACATAAGAATTTGTTGAGTCTGTATAAAGGAATGAGTCGTTCTGAAACTGGAAATAGGAACAACCAATCTCACAATAATTAATAAATCAGACAAAAATGAAAATAAAAAGAAATGTCTGTCTGCATTCGAAACATGTAAAAAAGAACAAATAGGATTGAAACTGTTTTAAACTGAATTCCGAAAGAAATTATGAAAATATGAATTTCAAACAAAGCAATTAATTAATTTAGTAACCAACAATGATTTTTTTGGATCGGTATTCTTTTTCAATTTTTTTTTAATTCTTTTTTTTGTTCCCTACTGTACTTTGCTCCTCTTCTTTTAATTCTTAATTTTTTTTCTTTCACTCCTTAATTTCCATTTTTTATTTTATCACCACCACTTACATCATTAATTGTTTGGTCCATTGGTGAAATAATGTCGTTACAAGATGATTCATCATTCGGTGTTGTCAAATCTTTAGGTAAACAAGAAATTTCTAAGACACTCTTATCAATTTTCATTTTCGATAAATCCTTCTCAGTTTGAATATCAATTAATTCTTCATTTTGTTTTTGAATGAGTTCTTGAAACTTAATGTGTTGATTACTTTCAAAAGCGATTTGACTGTATGGATTTGTCTTTCTTGAGATCTTTTGTTCAACATTAAATTTTGAATATTTGATTGCAATTTCACCTAAAAACTCAATCTCACTTAGTTTCCCCAATTTGTATTGTTGAGTTGTGCCATTAATTAATTTGGAAAATGATAATGTTTTCTTTTTTACTTTTTGTTTTGTTTTATTTCTTCGATTCTCCAAATAGTTTGATACAGTTTTATTTTTGAACATTCTCAAGACGTCAATTAGAACAGCAGGGTTTGGGTGGGCCATGGTGATACCACATTTGAAAGTAGGCTGTGAACTCGACGACATTTTGTGGCAGATTTCGATTTAATTTTTATTTTGCCGAACTTTTTGCGATTTTTTTTGTAAATCGATTTAAAAACGATTTTTCTTCAATCAATCTCAGTAATCGATTATTTTTCGTTATAAAAAACATTTTTTTAAAAAAAGTAACCATACAAATGAGCATTGCCTGGAAACATTTTGAATTTATTAATGATAACCCATGTGATCATTGCGCAAGAGTATTGGAAAAGAAAGAGAATTTCTCAAAAACCTTGTGTAGTTGTAAACTGGAATTATTAATTGGATAGTGGATTTTTTTTGATTTTGGCCAATTTATCGGGAAAATCATCGCAAACTCATTTTTTGTTTTGTTTGAGTGTTTAGTGATGAAAAGAAAAATGTAATGTAAAAAAATGTTCGTATTTTTCAATTTCTTCAGATTTTCAGTAGGAAAAGGACAAAAATTTGACTAGGACTTTCAATTTTTCATCAAAAAACTGTTCTAGTCAAAATTATCACTTCCAAAATCACAAGTGAAAATAAAATAAAAAACAACTAAACTGGAA
>NWBR01000401.1:0-13605 GCA_002914575.1 Entamoeba moshkovskii
ATGAATTAACTTCCATTCACATCCCAACAACAGTCACCAAACTAAAAAAACAGTTTTCAAAATTGTTCTTCATTGTTGCACATTGACATTCCAACATCAATTTCATCTCTTCCAAAACATTGTTTTTACCAATGCAAATCCCTTCGATCACTAACAATACCAACATCTGTTTCTTTTATTGATGAAACATGTTTTGATGGATGCTTATCACTTAACACCCGATTTACAACGATAAATAATGCTTAAATGAATTGTTGTCAAGTTATTTTATTTGTTTCATACCAAAGAGTAATTCAAAAGAATAAGTCAATTTAAACTAAAAGTCATTCACTTGAACATTCAGACTCACTTTTATGCAAATTCAAATGTTCTATTGGCAAAGGACTTTGAATTGGTGTGTTTAAATCAATCAACCCTTTTCCATCTTTTTTAGTAATGATTGCTTCAAGCGGCATTGGGCTTGCAGAAGGAGTGTTCAAATCAATTAATTGTGTTTCATCATCATCTGTTGTTGATTCACTTGTCTGATAAGATTCTTCATTCTTCAATTTCTTTTCATTCTCAGCTTTCAAAGTATCTACAATTGATGCTTCACCTTTTGCTAATCTTGTGAGTTCTTCTGGACATCCAGATTGTTGAACAAGATTATTAAATATTGTTGTTTTTTGTTCAATTAAATTGACTGGAGTATCCATTTCCATTAAATGACCATCATCAAATACCATAACTCTGTTTGAATCCATAATTGAGTGTAATCTATGTGCAATTGTTAATGTTGTACATTCTTTGAAATTCTTTCTGACCATTTCTTGGATCATAATATCTGTTTGAATATCAATTGATGCTGTTGCTTCATCCATAATTAATATCTTGGCTCCTCTTAATAATGCCCTTGCCATACAAATCATTTGTCTTTCCCCAAGTGAAAAGTTCTCTCCATTTTCTGTCACAACACTATCCAATTCTTTTTCAACATTAACAAGTTTTAATACTCGTTTCATATCTTCTTCACTTTTTTCTGATGTTGGGTCAAGATTTTCTCGAATTGTACCACTGAACATTGTTGCTTCTTGTGGTAAAATACACATTCTTGACCTTAATAAATTTAAGGGAACAGTGGTTGTGTCAATTCCATCAACAAATATTTTACCACCTGCTGGTTCTTCTATTCTGAATAACCCTGCCATCATTGTAGATTTTCCACTTCCTGTTCTACCAACAATTCCAATCTTTTCTTTATCATTTATTTCAGCATCAACTCCTTTAAGAACAAGAGGTAATCCTTCTCTATATCTAAATTGATATCCCTTTAATTCTATCTGACCCTGTGTTGGCCATTCTTTTGGAATGTCTTGATACTTCATTTCAACTTCTTCCGGTTCCTCAATTGGAAATTTTTGTATTTGAAGAACTCTTTCTGTGGATTGCATTGTAATTTCCATTTCAACAATATTCTGAGCAAAAATACAAACTGAAGTTGGTAAACCAGTAACATTCAGCAGAGCAACCGAAGCCATTCCAGTGTCTATAACAAACCAACATTTTAAAATAACAATGACAAGGACAGTGAAAGTACTTATGGTAAATCCCATCCATTCAAGTCTTTGAGAATACCATATTTTAGCCATTTGAAGAGTGTAATACGATAATGTATTGTTTTTCATTTTCTTTATTAATGACCTTAGGAATCGTTCTTGACCATTTGAAGTTCTGATGGTTGAAAGTCCCAGTAATGTTTGATCAAAATGAATAAAAATTGGAGATCTTGTAATACCTTCTAGTCTTTGCATTTCAATTGAAGCTTTAATGAAGTAGGTATGAAAAATTAAAAATACTATGATAACAATTAAGATAATTGGGATCAAGATATAACTCGCCATAAAAATAATTATAAATATTGCTAATAAGTAACAACATTGGCCGATAAATTGATCTAATTGAGAAGGAATTTTTGAATCGATTAAATGGAAATCTCTTGAAAAATAATTAACAATTCTTCCAAGTGGTGTAACATCAAAGAACCCTAACTTAGTTTCAAATAATCTTTTAATAAGGTCCATATGTAGATACTTAGATGCTAAAGCTCCAAACAAAGTCATTGCGGTAATTGTGATGTACATTAATATAAATTCAGAAGCAAAAGCGTAACAATGAGCATAAAACCATTTTGTATCACCTTGTAAATGGGTTTCGTCAATTCCATTACTCCATTTCGATAGGAAATAGTTGTAACAAATAAGAGAGGCAGTTCTCATTAGAAAAGGAATCAAACAAATTAAAAACATAATAATACCACCAAATTTCAAATATTTCCCATAAACACTCCAAGATACTCTTCCTTTTTCTCGATATTCTTCTTCCATTACAGTCTCACATACATCTTGAGGTGAAGTATCTTTTTTAATTTTTTCTTTTACATTATTATTTTTTTTATTCTTCGTTATGGTTTTCACGAATTGAGATGCCTCCAAATCTGACTTTCTTAATTCATCAATACTTCCATTAAATGCTATTTTCTTATCTTCGATTACAATGATTCTATCAGCTTTATCAATGAAATATGTTTGATTTGTAACAATAATTCTTGTTTTCCCAACCAATTGTTTCTCCATTGCATTTTCAAATATAAATGAACCAACTTGGAAATCAACAGCCGACAAGGGATCATCAAATATTACAATTTCTTTTGAATTATATAAAGCTCGAGCAATGGATATTCTTTGCCTCTGTCCTCCTGATAAATTTGCTCCTCTTTCGGCAACTTCATACATATCACCCCCTTTTAATATTTGTAAATCTCTTGTTAGACATGCATTAAAAGTGGATTCATCGTATTGTTTCTTTTTGTATTGAGACAAAAAACAAATATTTTCTCTTATTGAAGTGTTCATTAGCCATGCGGTTTGAGAAGCATATGTAATACTTCCATTGATAATACAATCTCCTTCACTCTTTTCCAATTCATTAAGTATTGATAATACAAATGATGATTTTCCACTTCCGACACTTCCTAAAACGCAAACTAATTCCCCTTTCTTTATTTTCAATTCTTTGCAACTAAAAGCGCTTTCGCCATCTGGGAAATTATAATTGACATTATTCATTTCAATTGCAAAATTTGATTCGCTTTTTGTTGGTACTGGAATTGGTTTTAACTCAGGAGTTATTAAAAAGTTTCTGATTCTATTAAAAGATACTTTAATTGTGGTCAAACAAGCAATTAAATATCCAAATGATTGGAATGGTAATTTGATGCAATTGAAAATAGCCATACACGAATAAACAGTTTCTACTTTAAATTCTTGTTTTGTTAAAACCATTGAAAGAAACATTGCAAACGACATTGTTGGCCCAATTTCAACCATTAAAGTAATTAATCCTCCTTTAAACATTCCAAAAGAAACAAGTCTGCCCAATTCACTATTTCGTAATTTATTAAGTCTTTGATTCATTGATTTTTCCCAACCGTTGTACTTGATAAATTTGATGTTATGAATTACTTCACCAAAGAAACCAAGTCTCTTATCTTTATGATGAACAAATTTATCATAAAAAACTCCAATTCCCTTTCCGAATAACCCATTGATAAATAAAAATATAAACAATAATCCAAGTGGAATCAAACACCATATCTCCGCAATAAGTCCAAGTGCGATATATACCAAAATAAACATTAATGGGGCTGCTGCTCCTAAAATTACTGGTGGAAGACCCTCAACTAAAACTTGTGCGTCATTTGACATTAAATTAACTAACTTACCAGTATCTTCAATTCCAGCAGAATTAAGTTTTAGTGCTTTTTCGAAAATCAATCCATTAAGACCATTTCTTATTCTCATTGATAAAGTAAATATCCATTTACAACAGAATTCAAACGAAAAACTGTCTATCATTTGGGTTATAAGCACTATTAAACAATACACAAACCCTAACCATTTTTCAGAATCCTTTTCTTTAACCCATGCAACAATGAATTGAAGCATTAAAGGAAACATTAACATCGCAGTTTGAGAAATACAAATCGCAATAAATGATAACAAGAAAGGCCACCATTCGTTGCGTGCAAGAGCCCTAAATAAACAAGGACTTTTTTTTACAGATTCTTTTTCCCAACTTTTTAATAAAGAATCATATGATTTTTCAATGTCTAAATTGCTTGGCATTTGTCCAATATCTTCAACATTTAAACTACCTTTTCTTCCTTTAATAATTTGAGGAAACGACCTTCTGAAAAATATTAAACCAAAAATATTTGGATGCTTTTTTTTCATTTCAAATAGTTCTTCTGTTTCATATGACCCTTCAATTTTTTCTTTCATTTCCACGTCAACTTCAAATAATTCCTTTGAGCTTCTAGTACTTGAAGGTGATGACATACAGTTATTTTATATAAATCTGTAAAAGAAACAAGGGTTTATGTGTTGTCAATTTTTTTTGGAATTATAAAGACAGTTACTCAAACCCTCCCAATCTTTTCAAAATCTTTTAACTTTCAATCCTTCCCTTTTTCTTTTTTTTTTACGACGACTCGTTTGTTTTACTCCCAGATTCATTGTGGTTTTATCCTTCTGTACTTGTGAGTTTATAAATACTTAACATCCATTATGTTCTACTTAAACCTTGGAGTTAAAATATCTTGTTTGAATTTTCTCGAATATTTATACTCAAATCATTCGCCATAAAAAATTCTTTACAAACCCATTTTCATTAAACTGTTTTTACCAACGAATTAAATTCAATTAATCTTTTTTAAGACTCAACTTTGCTTGAAACTTTCAATTCTCTATCCTTCCAACAAGTTTGAATATAATCAAATATTTCTATTTTTTGATGTGTATCAACTAACGACCACATCATCGGTGCTCTCATTGCGATATCTCCAATTCTCTCTTTTGAATCAACTTGAGACATAGCAACTTCAGTTCCATAATAAATGTACATGGGGCCATCATCCTTACTAATAAATTCCAAAGCCCTTTTAACTTTTTGAACATTACCGCCCATAGTAAATGTAATTCGATCCATGTCGTGATTATCGACAAAAAGACCACCCAAAAAGCCTTTTGGATATAATTTTTTTCTAAGACACAAGAGAATTCTAAATATTGACTCAGGTAAATATTTAAAACATCCTTGGTTTAATAAATAATCCCTTATTAACATGCATCCACGTATATCTAAAACTCCATCAAGCACATTGATATAGCTCATTTGCGCTAATTCTTGACATATTCCATCAAGTCCAACTTTTGCTAATGACCATAATACATATTTCATTGAAGTTTCAATTGTATTCAATACTTTAAGGGAACATCCACCAAACCAAACCTCACCAATTAATAATGGGCGTCTACGGTTTAGTTCGTCTGCTTTGACTTTTAACACTTTTTTAACTTCTCCAAAGAATTCATTTGGAATACCAATGGCATGGTCGATTCTAAAATCATCAGCCCCCAATTCAAAGAATTCAACAAAGGCATCAAATAATAATTGTCTCACCTCAGTATTTGAAGTATCAATTTTCCATAATTCAGGACAATCCAAAAAATGCATTTCGCTTCCATCTTTGTACCATTTGAATCTTTCTTTTCCAGTTCCTTTTTTGGTTACTTCTTCCACCCATGGATGGTAACAACTTACATGATTTGGCACAATATCCAACAATATTGTAATTCCTTTTGCGTGTGCAGCTTCACATAAATGTTTGAAATCTTTTTTACTTCCAAATCTTGGATCAACCTCATTGAAATTAACAATATGATATCCATGATATGGCATATAGTCGACTTCTTCTTCATGATTTTTATAAATTGGAGATAAAAAGATTGTTGTACATCCCAAATCTTTTAAATAATCAATTCTACTTGCGATTCCTTTCAATGTGCCACCAATAAACTGATTACTATTTTGAATTGTTTCTAAACTTTGGTTTTCAGCACTAAATCTATCAACTAAAATATGATAAATGTTTCCATAGTAAAATGGGTCCTTTAGGGCAATCATTCGGAAAATGATACTTTTTTCAGTTCTTTAAAGTCAACTTGAAATTTCCGGAAAACCGAAAAAATTAATCACAAAAATTATCTCAAGCATTTTGAAGATCTCCTAGTCAAATGCTTCCGCCCCAACAAAAGAAAAAAAAATCTTTTGCAAGTTTCGTAAATGCTTGCTCATATAATTTATCATCTCATCTTTATAATACAGTCGTTAAATCGAAATTCCCTTCATTTCCTTTTAATTTTTTATATGTAATACAAGGAGTTACTTATACTGAATTTCCGACTGAAGGAAAAGATGTGACAAAACATCTCTCCACTTTATTCAGAGTTACCTATAGAAATGGATTTTCTTATCATCTCCCTCATTGTAGTTTAACAACTGATGCTGGATGGGGATGCACTCTTAGATCAATTCAAATGTTATTTCTTAATTCATTAGTTAGATTACAAGAACCAAATCCTGGATTTGGAGAAGAAGCTCAAACCATAATGAAAAATAATTTAATTGTTCACTCAATGGAAGAAAGAAGAGATTATGTCCAATTAATAGAAGACACTCCTCGTCAAGAAGCAGTATTAAGTCTCCATAAAATGTTTGATTTAAAGGTTGTCAGACAAAATAATCAAAAAGGAACAAATTATTTATCACCTTCGACTTGTGCAACTGCTTTGTCTCAACTCATTGAAATGTGGGACCAAAGGCCTTGTCATGTTCTTTATGGAACTACTTTTCCAAGAGAAATTCAACCAAACACTCTTTTGATGATTAGTGCCCCATTAAATGAAAAAACTATTAGTTGTCTTGATAACACCTTCGTTGGAGGAGTAGTTTGTGGCGTTGAAACAAAAGCCATTTATGTTTGTGGGAGATGTGGAAATATGTTACTCCTTCTTGATCCACATCACGTTCAAAAAGCACATGAAGATGGAGATTTCGAAATCATTGATTACTCTGTCCGTACAAAAGATATCAAAATGGTCGGATTAAATGAATTAGCTTTTGGGAATTGTATATGGGGAATACTTGTAAGAGAAGACAATGTTGAAATTTTAAAAGATTGGTGTAAAAATTCACTTGGAGTAACTATTGAAGAAGAGGTACGTGAAATGGTTTCAGTTGGAGATGAGGGTGGATTCGAGGTGTTGGATTTCTAATAGAATGTTATTAATTACATTTTTTTCTTTTTTGTGAACCACCAAATAAGCTATAACATTATTATAAATCAAATCATTTATACGAAAATAATAAAAATGGAATGATAAATAATAAAAAATAGAATTTGTAATTAAAACAAAAATGAATTAAAACCCTCTGGTGCGACTCGTTAATTAGTTGGTTCTAATGTCACACAGAAAGTTCGAAGCACCAAGACACGGATCACTCGCATTCCACCCAAGAAAGAGAGTTAAGAGAGTTAGAGCTGCTGTTTCTGCTTTCCCACAAGATAATGCCGCTCAAAAACCACACCTTACCGGATTCCTTGGATTCAAGGCTGGTATGACTCATGTTATTCGTGAAGTTAAAAGAACCAACACTAAGCTTCCAAAGGACGGTGTTTTGGAACCAGTTACCATTATTGAAACCCCACCAATGGTTGTTGCCGGTTTTGTTGGATACAAAAAAACCACTTCTGGACTTAAACCAGTCACTGCTGTTTTTGCCGAACACGTTGCTGATGAATTCAAGAGAAGATATACAAGAAAATGGTTCAAGAGTGCCAAGAACCAATTTGCTGTTCACACTGAACAATTCAATGATGTTAAAGTTAAATGCAAGAGAGAAAGACAAATTAGATTAATGAAAAACAGATGTGATGTTATCAGAGCTATTGCCCACACTCAAATGGCTCTTGTCCCATTGAAACAAAAGAAGGCTGAAGTTATGGAAATCCAAATTAATGGAGGATCCGTTGCTGAAAAAGTTGATTTCGCTGTTTCTCTTCTTGAAAAACAAATTAATGTTGATTCAGTCTTCGGTAAAGACGAATGTATTGATCTTGTCGCAGTTACTAAGGGACACGGATACAATGGTGTTATTAAGAGATTTGGTGTTAGACATCTCCCAAGAAAAACTCACAGAGGACTTAGAAAGGTTGCTTGTATTGGAGCATGGCATCCAGCTAGAGTTTCATGGACTGTTGCCCGTGCTGGTCAAATGGGTTTCTTCAAGAGAACTGAAGTTAACAAGAAGATTTACAGACTTGGTTGTGGTGAACTTAAGAATGCCAAGACTAACTTCGATATCACTGAAAAGGATATTACACCAATGGGTGGATTCCCACATTACGGTGTTGTTAAGAATGATTTCTTGATGATTAAGGGATCTGTTGCCGGTATTAGAAGAAGAGTTATTTCGTTGAGAAAGGCTTGCTTCCCATCAACCACCAGAACTGCTCACGAAGAAATTTCTCTTAAGTTCATTGATACTTCATCTAAATACGGACATTCTAGATTCCAAACCACCACTGAAAAGAAAGCTCGTATGGGTCCAATGAAGAAGGACCTTGAAAGACAAAGAGCCGAAAAGGTTGAAGAAGGAAAGAAACTTTAAACTTGAATTTATTGCTTGAGTTTTTTTTTGTAAGAAATCCACTGTCCATTTAAAATTCATAAAAATTTAATATCCAATTTCCGAATCTAGATTTCCATTTTAATTTCCGAACCTTTAGATCCCAAAAAACAGGGACAACAAAAGTTGAAATTTGCTTCCCCTCCCCTAACAAAAATAGGGGAGCTTTAAAGTATAATAAATGGAAAAGAAACTAAAAATAATAAAAAAGGAGGGGAAAGGCCTTCCCCTAAAAAAGGGTCAAATTAAAGTTTTTTAAAACAATTTTTTTAAATGTTTTTAATGCCAATTTAATGGAGTTTGTCTTTTCTTTATTTTCTCTAATAATCATGAGTTATTAACAGTAATGTCAAGGAGAGTACCTCCAGAAGAAAAAGAAATAAAGATAAAGACTAAAGAAGGGCAAACTTTTTACTACTGCTATGAGCACAATGGCAGATTCTGGTGTTCATTGTGTAACTACAGTGTGGATTTACAAGACCCACATTGCAGAAGGGATATGAGTAACCACAAAAGAAAGGAACACGTAGATGAAAAAAAGAACACATATTCATTGATAAATCAAATTAGAACATTAAGCAGGGTGTCCCAAAAAACGTCCGACAGCCAAATTTGCAGGAACAGGGAGCCACATATCGGGATTTTTACATGGTCGGACGTTTTTTGGGACACTCTGCATTAAGACAAAAAGTATTTGAAATGGAAAAACAATTAAGTAGCGCAACAAAAAGCACAACAAACGAAAGGAAGTTAGTCGAGTATAAAACTGCGTATATGATTTGCAGAAAAGGATATCCTTTTTCAAATACTGTTTTAGCCAAAGAAATTTTATCAACAATTGATCCATATCAACACTATTGTTTAAGTGAATCAACATTAAAAAATAGATGTCAAGTCATTTCAAAGTGCATTAAATCTCAAAAATACACTATGATTTCAACATGTCTATCATATTCTATTTGTTTAGATACTACAACCAACATCATTGGACAGGAATTATTACTAATATATACAAAAGTAATAAAAAATGATGGTGAGTCAATAATTTTCATTGGGGATTATAAAGTATTGACTGGAAAAGGCTCCGATTGAATAAGTGAAACTTTTCTAAATTACATCAATAAATGTGGAGCCCCAATATCAAAACTTTCTTCGATAACTTCAGATGGGGCTGCAGTAATGTTGGGAAGAAAAATGGAGTTTTACCAAAAGTAATTAAAGCAGTGTATGAAACACTTGGATTCACAGTTCCTTCTTTAAATCAATTAATTTTGAAAATTCATTGCTTTGTACATCAGGAAGCTTTATGTTCCACAATCCTTGCCCCCAACGCGAATAACAAGAAACTTCAATTCGAAATAGAAGATTTTGAAGAAAAAGAATTCAATTTTAATGAAGACGATGTGATAAACAACTCTTTTTCTCATGTTTCATTAGTAGTATTTAAACTAATTGGATCTATCAATAAAACATTCAATGCTCGCAGCTACTTAAAAGAATTGATAAAGAAATATGGATATAAATCATTACCTGAGCATGTAAACGTAAGATGGCTTTCAGCTTGTAAGTGTTGGTGTCGTTTCTTATTACTGCGAGATGAAATATCTACAACACTAAAGTCAATTCCAATTTGTTCTCTTGACAAAGCAATAGGAGCAAAGTTTAATAGGATATATAATATGTACAGAGATTCCAGTGAAACTATAACAATTTTTACGGAACCTTCATATTCACAAAGAATTAACGGTTGTATCGAAAGTATTAAATCGACATAGTAGATATTGATGAAGTAATATGTCAAACACAAATAATGACAGATGAATGATTAAATAATATTAAGAACTACTTCATAAAAAGAAAGTGGAGGCTGTAAAACTGCAGAAAGCACTTTTGAACATAATTAATAACAAAGAATGGATATTTGATTGCGCTTTTTTGTGTGACATTTCTGAGATGCTAAATAATCTAAACATAAAGCTTCAAGGAAACAAATTGGATATATTTGAACATTTGGATGTGATTTTGAACTTTACCAGTGATTTGGAAATATTCATTGCCCAATTAAAAGAAAACAACTACCAATCATTCTGGAGAACAAATAAAATACAATGTGTTAGTAATAAAAATACAAGACATTTAGTTGTGATGGGAAAGTTACTTGACCAATTCAAAATTAGATTTAAGGAAAATGAGTTGTTCACGAAATTTAATACAATTTTGAATGATCCTTTTAATACAAACATTGATTTAAATGATCCACTAATTGAGTCAATTCAAGAAGATATTAGAAAAATCAGAATTGGATTAATCCCTAAAACCATACACCCACCCTTTTTTAAAAATATTGTGAAAAGTATCTATTTGGGCCACTTTAATTTAAATTATCCAAAATTTATGGAATTCGGTTATAGATTAATGTCTGCCTTTGCAACAAGCTACAATTGTGAACAAGGTTTTTCAAAAGTAAACTACGTCCACAATGGGCAAAGGTCAAATTTATCCGACAAACTTGTTAAGGCAATAATAACAATAATTGGGTTTGAGGAAATAGAAGAATGGGAACCAATTGTAGTTTTTGATGCCCATTAGTAATTATTTCAATTTTCCAGTTTTTTATTTTTTATTTTTTTTGGGAATTTTTTTATTTTTCCTTTCCCCTTTTTTTTACAAATTGTTGTCCCTGCCAAAAAATCATTTCCGAATCCATCCAAATCCCAAATAAAACCATCAAAAAACCTTAAGATCCTGAATTTGCCAAAATCCCAAATAAAATGGGTTAAAATATTGGCCAAAAACAAGCCCCCCCAAAAAGGATAAATGATAGACTACTATGTTTTGTTTTAAAAAATTTATTTTACTCATTTGGGATTGGAAAACAGAATCAATTTCACCTCACAAAAATTTGAACAAGTTTTTGAAATCGAAAAATCTAAAGAAACGATTTTTTGTTTCTTTTGTTTAAATACTAATCCATTTTTGACGAAAGGCCAACCCTAAAATTAAAGTAATTTTCCAAAAAATGAAGAAACGAACACCCCTGCAAATGAGTCATCTGAAATATTTAACTTTGTTATTCTGAAATAAAAATTGGTTCTTTGTAATTTAAAAATAATTCACACTGACTGTCAGAGAGCAGCATACAATGCTTTCGAAGGTATTGCTGGTTATGAAATGAAACTGTACCTATTTCATTTGAACCAGTCACTTTTTAGAAAAAAAAAATGCAAATGTTGGACTTTCTAATGAATACAAAAACGATCTTACATTATTCTCTTGGTGTCGAAGGCTCATGGCACTTCCTTTTCTCCCAGCAACGAAAATTAGGACTGTCTTTGCCAAGTATTTCAAAAAATTGGCTGTTGGTGATAGGTTTGGTGTTAAAAAAGAGAATCGTTTAAAGTTTGCGGAAGTATTAAGGTACTATGAAAACTTTTGGATTAACACAATAACACCAGAAAAGTGGTCAATTTATAATTTAAATGACAGAACGGATAATAGGTCAGAAGGTTACCATAATAGCATTAATTAAGGAATGGCAGGGCCCATTCAAACATAGTAATACTCATTGATATGCTTCTTAGAATCGAAAATGAGTCACGGGAACAATTCAATGAAAAGAGAAATGGATTTTTTTCTCAAAGAGTGAAAGCCAGAACACAAGAATTTTCACAGAAGATTAAGATCCTCATTCAAAAGTATGACAATGATGAGTATCAAAACCCAATGATTTTTCTTGGTGACATTATTTCTCAATATATGCAATTCAATTTGAAACAGAAACAATCCAGGCAATTAAATCCATATAATCTAATTGCCAAAGAAAAAAAGGTTAGTTGAACGCGCTCAGAGTATTGCACATCCCAAAATGAAGAATTTGAAAAAGAATTAGATAGCACATTGGAATTGGCAGAACAAGAGTTTTCGACAATAAATGATCCCAATGAATCAGTTGAAGGATTGAATGAACACATAACACAAAGAAGAAGAAAAAGAAAATCATTAACACCTCTCCAAAGAATAAATAAAGCACTTGGAAAATGAAAGATATGTTTGTCTTTGCCACTATGATTCTATCATTCGACCAATATTGCTTTAACTTAATCTTTTTTTGATATGTGTTTTTTGGTTTAAAAGAAACAGAAGGTTATGTAAAAGAAGGGTTTAAAAAAAGCACAAATCTCAATTATGTTAATACCCTTTGATCTATCCATTAAAAACAGGAAATAAGAAGAATTATTTTTATCACGAAGAGTTATTAAATTCGTGTTATTCTGTTCGAACTCTCTCTGGCGTTTGATGTTTTCATGTTCTCAGTTCCCTATTTACAGTTTCATACTGAATGAGGTATTTTGTTTGAATCATTGTTTGCAATATCTATTTTTGTAAATGGTTGGGCTATTCACATAAAAAACTTCATTAGAACATTCACCATAACCCCATACACTAACAGAAAATTCAATCGAAAAAACTAATCTAAATAACAAAAAATTAACTGGAATGTCCCATAACCTTAATGTCTTTTTATCCTCGTTGTCTGGACACCTTCTGAATGTAAATGTTTTCATCATAATAAGGGAAAAAACCAGACCCACCTTCGCTACAACTTGTTGAATCCAAAGCGATCATACAATTATCAAAACCATCATTTTTAACTCAATACTTTTTTATCGTAAGGATGTAACCCTCTTCACATTGGGAACAGTCTTCAAGAGTACAATCCCTACAGTTTGGAATTAAGAGACAATCATCCAAAAGATTTTTCAATGAATTTACTTCTGTGGCATTGCAAAAGGCAAAACCAACAAATGAAATAAATAAAAGTAATGAAGCGCTTTGAAATAAAGCAATCCAATTAAAACGAAATTTACAAGTTCAGGTTTGAAGCAAAATCAAAACAAAAAAAAGAACGACCGAAAGGAATGAGACAACAGAAATAATGAAGCGAAAAATTCAAAAATGTGAATAATTTTGTTTGATTGGGGAAGAAACACCTTTCAACTAGCCATCGGCTCCGAGCTATTATTATAAATACAAAGA
>NWBR01000402.1:2729-20673 GCA_002914575.1 Entamoeba moshkovskii
AGCTGAATCGATCTTCAGCAGTAACTCGATCTTCGGTGGGATTTTTTAATAAATAATTTTTTTATTGAGTATTTTTTCCCCAAAGTTTCCCCAAAAAGTGCCCATTTCTTATAAAAAATACAGAACTTTTTCAAATTGAGAAAACCTCTAAAAAAACTACAAATTTTGGCCAAGGGCTGAAAAGCTCCTTTGTTTCTGACAATTTTAAAAAATTTCTGCACATCACTTTTTTTGCTGAACGAGTTGTCTTCTTGCGTAGTTTAAAGTGTTTGAGAAAACAAAAAAAAGAAATTCGGGATAAAAAAGTGATAGAACCAAAGGTGTGTTGTAAATAAAACAATACCAAAAAAATATGTGGTTTGAAATAAGAGTTGCCAGGTGCAATCAATGATTCATCTTATTTTGTATTTTGTGAAAAAGTGCCAATTTTTGTTTCGGTATTGGTGTGTTGTTTGATTTGCTTATTCACCAAAACAAGCGAAGAAGAAAATAAATATAAAAAATGAATCTTTCAATGCAAATTTGTTGTCATAACTTCAATAAAACTACTATTTTTGAACAATGAGAAATTATCTATTTTTGATTTCTTGTTTTGTTTTTGAAAACAAAATCTTTCTTCAAATATTCAATTTTTAAAAAAATTGTTCAGTTTCATTCTGACTGTTCCTTTTTACACAGGGTGTCCCAAATCACTATTTTTTTGCGGTCGAAAGTTTTTGAAAAATATGTTTTTTAATTTATTAAAAAAAAAATAAAATTTTAAAATTTTTATTTCTCAAAAATTAAAAAAATTAACAGTTTAGAAACCAAATAAATTAAGAATAAAAAATAAAATTAAGAATAATAATTAAGCAGCACACAACAAGCAAACAAGTAAGTTTGATGTTTCTGAGATCATTTTTAAGATTTAAATATCACTTTTTAAAAATCAACATGGAAGAGGGTGTAAAAAAGAAAAAAAAAGAAAAAGTGGGGGAAGTGTCTTGAGGTTTCAGCAATTTTTCTTCAAAAAAAAGTTCACTGAGGATTTCTTTGGAACAACTAAAAATAAAAATAAAAAAAAGATTTTTTTTCTTGGTTTCGTATTTTATTTAAAAATTTCATCGAAATGTCAAAATAATTTTTAAAATTAGATATTTATGAAGTATTAATGTGAAAATCAAAAAAATTATCGATAAATCAATAAAAACTGAATTAAACCTGTTTAAAGATACCAAAATCCCCTATCTACGCGATTCGGAGCCATCTACACGATTTTGAAAAAAATGAGTAGATAAAGAAAGTAGAGAGTAATAACCTCATTTCAAACCAAAAACCATAACACAAATATAAATAAAAACATGGTATCAACAAGAATATTTTGAATGAAAGAATTATACTCACCTTCTGTCAATTTTGATAATACTTCATCGAAATCATTGACATAATATTTCAATGTTTGATAAATAAAGAATAAAAGGAATCTTCCACAATCAGTTCCATTTGATTGCTGAATAACATCAGTTACATAATAATCTTGTCTAAATCCAAACTTTGTTTTATCATAAGAAGGGATGTGAGATAAAAATTGTTTTTGCTTTATTACATGATTAGAATAATTTCTTGAATTATACAGGTAATTTTTTAAACTATCTAATACTACCATTCTTTAATAAAATTTGATTCCAATTTCCTTGGAATATATTTCCAAATACCAATGGCAATTTAAGTTGTTTCCAAGAAAACAAGGGAATAAAAGTAATTTCTTTTCTAAAAATTGGTCATACATAGAATGGGATCTCGAGGAATTCGAATTAGTAACATCGAAAACTTTGTATCTAGATAAAAAGAAATAAGAATTTCAAATATAAATATCATTTCTTTTAAACTTCTCTTCCATTTTATCAATAATGTTAATAATGTCATCATCATTGAGATTTTCGTATAACAAATGATGGTTTAGAACCAATTGTTCATCAGTGGGACTGTTTGATTCAACCATTATTTGTTGTTTTTCGTCAATGATAATTGGATTGATCAATAATTGTGTTTGTTGGACATTTTCAGATTCGATTTTTGATAAAAAGATGTTTGGATTGTTGTTTTCTTTTCAAATGTGTTTCATCGAGATAGTCAGGTGTTGTGACATATATGGGAATTGTATCAGAATCAATTGGATCTGAAAGATATGATTGATCGAAATTCAATTGTTTATCATACATTATTTGAGAATTGATTTCAGATTTCTTAGTAGTATCAGAATTAATAAATTGAATTATTCAACCAACTTTGATAGTTGCTCTTTGATATCTTTCATGTCATTCCTATGCTGTTTCTTACTTCCAATTTCTAAATACATTTTCTCAATTGCTTTTGATTTCTCCATGAATAATTTAATTTTCTATTCATCACAAGTTAATACCTTTTCTTTATTTAAATATTCCATCTTGCTACAATCTGTCTCAATCACTGTTTTAACAAGTTTATTTCTAACATTAAATTCACACAATCCCTTTTTGACTTTGTTGTAAAACTCCGAATTCTTAAGTTCAATTCGTTGTTCCCATTCGAATTCATCATAAAAACAATCATTAATTGATTCTGTATTTTGTTTACTCATGGTTGAAATAAGGGGATTACAAGGAAGTAAATAATTGTGAATACAAGAAATTTAATGAAATAACAATAGTATGATTTATCTAATGTGTATGAAACCCTGAAAAATCGAAATAATGGACTCATTCTTTCGAAAATATGTTCAACTATGTTTCTTGCTTTAGAATGAACTTTATTGAAATTCCTTTTTGCATTTCTATTTGTTTTCAATGTTTCTGATTTCACATCTTTGAAAGGAACAATCAAATACTTTTCATCATCTCTTTTATAACCTAGATCTCCCAGCATAAATTCTCTGTTTTTCATTGTTTCTCTGTGAGTTACATGAAGTTTTAAATCATTTATCGATCCTTTACCAACAACACAATTCATAATAAATCCTTGTACATTCACAACAATTTCAAATTTAAGTGCTGCACCATTTAATTTGGAAGAGAAAAATGAGGAATCTCTTTGTTTCTCTTTATTTACATTAGTTTTAAATACAAAGTTTGTTGAATGACTTTTAGAATAGGTTGAAAAGTAGCATTGATGCAGCTGTTTAAATATTCTAATGTCCTCTGCCTTCTTCCCATATGAGAATGGAATTCGAACAAAAGGACTGTTTTTGACATTAATTACAAATTTAAAATAAACTTCATCCCCCTTTTTCAAAAAGAACCATTTTACTTGATTTCTAACAAAAGAACACATTCTCTTTTCATTTCTTGCAACACACTCCTTTTCAGTTTCCAGTTCCTTCACACCATTTCGAATTACATATTTCCTTCCAGTAAGTATAGAGAACCTGTCTAATCTTAGATACACAAATGTTAGAAGAAAATTATGTCCTGATTTCAACATTGTCATAACAATAAAAATGATGCTATTGACATCGAGAAAGCAATTGCTTCTTCTTTTGTAATCACTGCTTCCAATTGAAACAAAATGACATTGTTTGACATCAATACTTCCATTAAAAATAGTAGAAGTGCAACACATTAATTCACAAAACTCATAAAATTCAATTTGACTCATTCCAACATATAACACCATATCACTATCACTATTAACCAATCCAGTCATTACATTTCCATTCGTTTTATCACAAATTCCATCATCATTTTCTATTTCAAATTCGAATGTTCTGAATTTCAATTCTTCTGGAATACTTCTCAAAAGATCTTGTTCTGATAATTTTTCTGCAGGAAGTCTCAAACATTGAGATAGAACGAATAAATCATCTTCATCAATAACATAGCAATCATCAATGGGGAACTCAGCCTGTTGTTCCATATCTTGTAGAATCCCATCTAATGATGACGTATTGTGTTTGTTCTTTAAATGATTTTGTTTTACTTTTTTCTTTCTTTTTGTTCCTTCTTATTTTTATCCTTCTTATTCTCCTTTTTTCTTTGGTTTTCTTTATTACTTCTTTGCTTCTTTGCTTTCTTTTCTTCATTTTGTTTTCCTTCTTTGTGGTTTGTCTCGGAACCATTGTTTTATTAACAGATAAAAATTTAAATATTTTCTCAGTTCTCTCTTGATTTTTAATCATTTTTCGATATTTTAGATAAATTGGTTAGAACGTTACATTAGTTTTGAGTAAAATCTATTTTATTTTTTTGTTCAATCTTAGGTAATATCAACGTAAACATCGGAAAAATTTGTGTAAGAAAAAATATATTCACACATTCAGAGAAATTAACTGGGATCTCTATAGACATGAGGAATTGAAAAAATTAGTTAAATGAGAAAATCAACACCAACATCAAAAAGGGGATCAAAAGCGCAAAAAAAATTTGAAGTGATGAGTCAATCAAAGTTGAAATTCAAAGAAGGAGTTACTGCTCAAAATAGCATGAACAAAGGCTTAGTCATGGCAAAGTATGATGGAAAGAATTACTACTGTTGTTGTAAATGTTTATCTTGGTTTCAGGGAAGCAATGCATCAACCCATCGTAAAAAGTTTATTGCCAAAGAGGATATTAAAATATTTAAGAAAGAATACGATGAGAAAGGAGTGGAAAAAGAAAATGAAATGAAAGAGAATTTTGAAAAAGAAATTATTCACAAAAAAACAATATTTAAGTGTACATTCCCAATAAATGAAAAATTTGCAATGTTTGAAACAGAAAGAAAAAGGAAAAATAGAACTAACCAAAGAACAATTGAAAATATATTAGAGCTTGAAAAATCTGATTCAAAAAATGAAATAATTCAAGTTGTATTTAATCAAGAAATGGATTTTGGAATTTTTAATTATTTTTATGAACAAATCGTTAGTGAAGAAGAAATAGATGAGGAAATATTGTTAAGTTTTAACGAAGAAAAGAGAACGTTGCAAACTACCAATTTAATGAAATTATCAATTAAAATTCTTTTTTACTGTTATGACAAAAATGATTATAATTTTGAAACTATCCAAAAAATATTGGATTATTTATTCCCTGACAAGGACTGTGGTTCTTACAAAAAACTGACAAACCGTATCACAATGGATATATTTCTGACTGCAACATTGTCGAAAAGAGAATGTTTTTTGGTTAACAACATCGTAAATTTATTATTGAAACCACATGATCAGAAAATCACGTGTAGTTATAGTTCCTTATTGAGGCATTGTTATAGTTTAAAAAAAGAAAGTGATATTGAAAACATTAAAAAGTATTATTCGAAATGTAAATACTTTAGTGTATGTTTCGATTCAACTTCAACAAAACTGGATGAATTTTATGGATGTTTTATTAGATTTGTCATGGAAGATTGTTATATTGATCTTCCTTTATTTATTACTCTTTTCAAAAAAGATGATTCCATGAGAAAAGCGGAACAGATAAAAAATTATATCATGGATCAAATGAAAAGATTTGATTTAACAGAAGTAAAATTAGTCCCAACGACTACAGATGGTGATTCCACTATGATTGGCCAAAGCAAAGGAGTGGCATCATTAATTAGAGAACAATGTATAAAAACCAATTCATTTTTCCAATGTATTTGGTGCAATGACCACAGGATCCATCTCGCGGGAGAAGATTTAAAAAAAAATAAATATTTTCATATTGTTTTCATATTTATAACAGAATTTACAGAGACATCAACTTTATAAAGGTATTATGAAAGTAACAGTGAAGTGAGATGTAAAATTCCTATATTAAGCAACACGAGATGGCTATTTTTATTGAGGGCGTTAACACAAGTGTGGAAACAGTTCGACTCTGTTTCCAATTTTGTTCAAAAAGACAAGGACTTAAAAAAGAATATTGAAAAGAAACTTCTTTTAAACAACATTCAAATAGAAGAATTTAAAGAATTTAATATGGATTGCCCATTCTTTCGAAATTTATTCTGTTTCTGTATTATTATTGTTTATATTCTAGATGATATTAATGTTGCCTTCCAAAATAGAGATATTATTATTCATCAATGTTCTAATACAATTCAACAATTAGAAAATTTCTTAATCGATCGAATAAAAAACCAGGACTTTATGGAAGTTTTTAACAATAAATATTTTGATGAATTAAAAAAGGATTTACGAATTGATATTTCAAAATTTGACACAAGAATGAATAAAATTTTTATTGATATTCTAAAGTATGAAATCACTTTCCTAAAGGCTCGTTTTTATAATTGTTGTTATAGTCTCAATTTTAATCATATTAAAGACAAATTAAATTTTGATTCTTATAGTATAGATCTTACGGATCAAGAAAAAGCAAATTTGCCAGAGACAAAAAATTTTGTAGTTATTGAATATTTATTAATCTTACATTTACCATTCTTAATACTTACAAAGAGCCAATTTGTCAATTATTTATTGAAAAAAGATGAGTATAATTCAGAAGTGTTGTATCTGATCAACAAAATTAATCAAATCCTCTCCCAAAAACTTTATACAAACATTGAAAATCTTAATGACCCATATAAAATTATGGGTGAATTATGTAAGAGAACAAAAAATGAAAGGTTGGAGAGAATTGAATGGCTCTTTGGAAAACCAATCTTGACTCTTCTTAATTGGGATATTCCTTCTTTAAATAAAAGTATTCCCACATTATGGGAAAGAGTCCTAAGAGTAGTTTCTTTAATTCCAACTACAGTGTCTGTGGAAAGCTTTTTTTCGATGCTCAAAGCAGTGAAGGAACCAAATATGAGTGAAGAGACCATTGAAAATAAATTGTTATGTTTGTGGAGGTCAAGAATCACAGAAAGTAAGCTTAATTAATTTCTTTAAAAAAAACAAAATAGTTTTGAAACTTATTTTTAAAAATTGTTTTCGTACTTTTTCTATTTTAATTATTTTTCGTTTTTTTCTAAATATTTTTTGTTCTAAAAATTAAAAACAAAAAACAAAAAAGATTCAATTCCAAAAATAATGTGAATATTGTATTTGTCATTGTTCTTTTTTTGATGAAAAAGATTCTTCTTCACGAAAAAATTGGTTGTGTAAATAGTTTCAACAAACTACTACATTAATTATAATTTTATAGTAAAAAAAGGTTCAAAAACCTGAATTTCGAACTAAAAAAATTGAATTATTTAGATTGTAAAAATTTGTCATTTCTTAAAAAAATTCCTTAACATAATTTTTTTTTCAGAACAAATTTTGTTTTTTTAATTCTGCACCCTTTAAATTTTTTCCGGTCGAAAGTTTTTTGGGACACCCTGTTTTACAAGGAGCTCATTTAAAAAGCTGCAACTTCTTTCAAAACGAAAATTCAATTTTTCATGGTTTTTAGTATGTGTTTGTTGTTCAAGAGATGAGTTAGCTGCCAACAGTTGCTACCGCAATAATAATATAAATAAATATACCGACGAATAACGCTATTGATAATAACAATAGAACAAGAGATACAATTCCCAACACACGAACACTTTTTTCTTTTGAATTTGTTGAAGCCGCAAATGAAAAGAACCACATGCAGCAAAAAAAGAATCCTAGAATAAAAAATACCAAAGTAGCTAGACCAGGGTTACTTTGAGTAACATTTTGGGCATAAACTGGTTGTGTCTCATTAACGGTAACATTTAAGTTGGTTGTGGTTGGTTGTGGTGCCTGTTGCGCTCCTGTTGGTTGTGGATATAATTGGGTATTATCTTGATAATACTGCGGGACATTTGGATAATACTGGGGGTCTTGGAATTGTTGTTGTTGACAGAATTGAGGGTCTGCGTACATTCCATCATTTGGCTGTAACGGGTCGTTTTGTGGGGGTTCGTAAGTTGGAGTACTTTCAGACATTGCAACGTAGGGCTGATATTTTGAAGATGACCTTCAAATAATCCTCTCATGATTTTTTTAAGGAAAGCGCAGCCACGCATTTTTTTAAAAGGGATCTCACTAATTCCCAGTTTTTAGGAAAATTAATGGGGTAATTGTCTTATTCGACTGATTTGCCAATACCCAATATCTTCATTTAAAATGTTTTTTTTTCGTTTTTTCTTTGTTGTTGTTTCAAAAAAGGCCTCCCAAAATTTTAAAATGAAACTCGGAGAACAGTAAAATTATTATAATTTAATAAAATATTTACGATAATCAAGTTTTCAATTTAGGAGACATTGTTTCAACAAAAATTTAAATAAAAAAACTATTTTTAATAAAAAACCTATTTCGAATAAAAAACATCAAGGTTATTTGTTTTTGGGACACTTTTTTTACACGTCCTTTGAGTTATAGTTGGTTTTTTAGTTGTTTTCAATGATTCCAGTTTTTTTTAGTTAATTACTCTCTTTTCAGATTTTAAAAATTTCCTGAATCCGCACCCTCTGTTTGACAAGCATTTTTTTAGAAATTTTTAAAAACTGACGTACCCCCAAATTTTAGTACTTTCTTCCCTGAAAAAAGGGTCAAATTAGAGTTTTTTAAAACAATTTTTTTAATGTTTTTTATAACAATTTGTTGTAGTTTTCCTTTTCTTTTGATTTCTGAAAATCAAGAGCCATTAACATCAATGTCAACGAGAGTACCACCAGAAGAAAAAAGAAATGGAGATAAGGACAAAAGAAGGAAAAACTTTTTATTTTGAGCAATGAGAAATGATCGTTTTAAATAATTCTTGTTTTGTTTTTGAAAACAAAATATTTCAAGAAACATTCAATTTAAAAAAAATGACTGATTATTCTAACAAGTTCTTTTTACAAAGTGAGTTCATTTAAAAAGTTGCAACTTCTTTCAAAACGAAAATTCAATTTTTTATTTCCAAAATTTTTAGTAACCATAAGTGTTTGTTGTTGAAGATGAGCTGCCAACAGCCACTACCGCAATTATAACATAAACAACAACTACACCGACGACTAACGCAATTGTTGATAAAAATAGAACAAGAGATACAATTCCCATCACACGAACACTTTTTTGTTCTGATTTTCTTGAAGTTATAAACGCAAAGAGCCACAAGCAGGAAAAAAAGAATCCTAGAATAAATAATATAAAAGTCATGGAATCTGGAGAACTTTGAGAAACAGTTTGAGCATAAACTGGTTGTGCCTCATTGACGGTAACATTTACGTTGGTTGATGTTGGTTGTGATGCCTGTTGAACCGCTGGTTGTGGGACAAAAACTGGTTGAAATACTACTTGTGGTTGTGGGTAGAATTGGGTATTATCTTGACAGTACTGAGGACCATCCGTATAGAACTGAGGATCTTGGAATTGTTGTTGTTGACAGAATTGAGGGTCTGCATACATTCCATCATTTGGTTGTAATGGGTCGTTTTGTGGTGCAGCATAAGTTGGCTTACTTTCAGACATTGTAATGAAGTGCAGATATTTAAAAGATTCTCTTTAAATAATCTCCGCATGATCTTTTTTATCGAAGGCGCAGTTTTGCCAAAATCGTGTTGGTTTTTGCAGTTTTTTTTAAAGAAGAAATCTAGACAAAAATACTATTTTCGTGAAAATTTGTCGGAAAAATGTAATAACATAACAAAAAATCAATTTTTAATTTGAAAATTTTTATTCTTTTCATCCAACAACAGATAAAATAATGGCTACAATGCACAATCCAATTTCTAATATAGTTAAAATAATTGAAACATTCCCCAACATTTGAGTTAGTTTTGAATTTGATTTTCTTGAGTAAATAAATGCAACTATCCAACAACAGCACACAAAAAATCCCAAGACAAAAAATAACAAAGTCATGGAACTAGCGGTAAGAGTGGAACTTTGAAAAGCAGTTTGGGCATAAACTGGCTGGGTCTCATTAACGGTGACATTTACATTATTTGATGTTGGTTGTGGTGCCTGTTGAACTACTGGTTGTGGTTGTTGGACCAAAAATGGTTGAAGTGTTACTTGTGGTTGTGGACAGAATTGGGTATTATCTTGATAATACTGCGGGGCATTTGGATAATACTGGGGATCTTGGAATTGTTGTTGACAGAATTGAGGATCCGCATACATTCCATCATTTGGTTGTAATGGGTCATTTTGTGGGAGTGCATAAGTTGGAGTTTCTACCGACATTGTGATATGGGAAAGATATTAAAAAGATACCGTTTAAATTGTCTTTGAATGTTTTTTTTAGAACGTACAGTTTTGCCAAAATCGTGTTGGTTTTTGCAGTTTTTTTTTTGGAGCGAAGAAATCTAGACAAAAATACTATTTTCGTGAAAATTTGTCGGAAAAATAAAGACACAAACCAAAAATCAATTTTTTAATTTGAAAATTGTTATTCTTCTCATCCAACAACAGATAAAATAATGGCTACAATGCGCAATCCAATTTCTAATATAGTTAAAATAATTGAAACATATCCCAATATACGAGTTCCTTTTAATTTTGATTTTCTTGAGTAAATAAATGCAGCTATCCAACAACAGCGCACAAAAAATCCCAAGACAAAAAATATAATTGTCATTGTAGTAGGAGAAGTAGGTTCTCTTTGGACAAAAACTTAATCAGGTTTATTTCTGGCATTAACAGTTACGTTGGTTGTGTTTGTTAGTGGTGCCTGTTGAACTGCTGGTTGTGGTTGTTAAACCATTAAGGGTTGTTGTGGATAGAATTGAGGATCCACAAACATTCAATCGTTTGGTTTAAATGGGTCTTTTTGTGGGGGTGCAAGTAGTGATTCTATTTGACATCGCGATATAGGGAAGATATTAAAAAGATATCGTTTAAATAATCTTTGAAGGGTTTTTTCGGGATGTGCAATTTTGTCGAAATCTTCTTGGTTTTTGAAGTTTTTTTTGGAACGAAGAAATTCGAAACAAAATACTTTTACTTTGGAAATTGGTTGGACAACTGTTTGCATTTGGCGAAAACCATTTAAACAGTTTTTTTGGTTTTTTTGTTTCGTTTAATGATGTCTGAGTTTCCCTAAAACAAAAGATAAAAATGAGAGTTTGGGAATTTTATCAAATGTGAAACAAATGTTGTGTGAAAGTGATGGGTTTTTAGTTTTGCAGAAAAGCTAGACTGCACATTATGTTTTCAAAGCACCGAAGACATGCCTTGGAATTATTATTGAAAATGACCCAAAAAAGGTCTTGTTTGGTAAAATTCAATTACAAGAATTATTTAAAGAATAATTTCATTTTCATTTATAACATTTGGTTGTGGGGCTGATTCTTCTTTTTCAGCATCAATTCTTTGAATTGAATTTGGCTGCAATCGACTTGTTTGGACTTGAATGTTTGTGGTATTCGGTAATTGAGGTCTTACAGAAAGGTCCAATGACTTTCTATCATAACTAATGGTTTCATCATCCAATGGAATTTCATCATCGACTAACTTGTATTCCACAGCTGTTTGGAATGGGGAATATGTTCCGAAAGTCAAAAGATAAAGACCAATTAACAGAATTTGGGATGAGAGTGTGGTTGTAAGTTTAAATGAAACTGCAGGAACAAGATTGGTGTAATAATAATTGTATGTTGTCAAAACAAGAATAACCCCAACAGGAACACTGAATAGGAAATGAACAACAAATTGCTTAAAACTTTTATTATTTTTCAAGACGCAATACGTTTGGTAACAACACAAGAAAATATAAAGTATGTTAGTAAAAGTTAATGCGGAAATTAAAACATATGACTCCACTGGTGGGTCAAGCTTGGTATAATTCTTGATATTAACTGAGCCGTTATACATCAATAAAGCAAACATACAACAAAGTTGACCAATCCCAACTCCTATGCCAAGCAATATCGATCCTTTATTTGGAGAGTATTTTGAGCTCATGCAAATTAAGACAATCAAATAATAAAGGAATAAAACGAAAGTGAATAAACTTTCTAATCCTTGCAATGCCCACAAAACATAAACGTTTTCGTATAAATATAAAAATGGGTAAGTAGCGTCGTACAATATTGCGAAAAATAATAATACAAGTAAATATGAATGTTCGAAATACCATTCCTTCATTGGCGTTTTTCTCCATAAAAACAACAGAGTTATAATTCCAATGCTGTTTAAAACCATCGCCAACAAATGAATAATATTCATCGATAATACCCATGAATATGAGTTATATTCAGCTATCAATATAACATCAGAAATGATATTTTCACTGGTAATTGTCCCATCAATAACAAAGGTTTGTTCTCGAATTGGGGTTATCGAAGCCACCAACACCTTTTCACAAACACTATTCTCACACTTAATACTAAAATCATTTCTTTTTCCCATTACAACGGTTCCATCGAGAAGATAAACCAAACTTTCAACATGAGTTGACCCTAAAAATTATAAGTAATCTTTCTTTTAAAAAAGTGTTGGAAAGCAAACCTAATGATACATTCGTTAGTACCGGTACCATGTATATGTCTAAAAACGAATGAAATGGTAATAAATCATCAATTCGCAAAGTGACTTTTAATTCGTTTGTTGGTTCAAAAGACTTCAGTGGAATTCCAACTGATCTGTTAGGTTTTAAAATCACCCAAACAAAGGTCAGAGTTACCGCAATACAAATAACAACAGAGATTATCCCACTGACAATTTTATGTTTTTCATACAAAATTGAATGTGAATTTGGACGTTCCATTCAATGTTATTTCTTTAAACATTTTCAGTTCACGAAAGGCAGCAAAAGACTTTTTTGCGTAGAAGGGCTGTTGTTTATGAAGCATTTTATTTTTTTTGGTAATCAGTTGGTTTTAAAAATACTGGATTTAAGGGGACAGTGAGCAGCATTTGTCACTTGAAATTTACTTCAATCCCAAATGAAAAACACATTTTTTCACATTTTTTCGACCCAAATTTGCTATTTCCAAATTTAGAACCATCAACTCTGAAATTCGAACTCAAAAACAAGATGACTCTTCATTATTTTCATTTGATTTGTGTTGTGAGATATGTCCCATCATATTCTGATTTGCGAACTTTCAGTTTTGTAAATAAAAAATGTTTTGAAGTCGTTCAAAATATCAAAATTCATCATTTCTCAGATGAAAATGCAGGTAATATCGATTTACAAATTATTGAATTTAAAAAGAAAATGTCTTTGTTAAAGGGAATTCGAACTGTTTTTTGTGACATTCAAACTTACAAGTACTTTAAAGAGTTTTGTTGGGAAAAATATCCATTCTTATATTTCAAAAATTTAAGAAAGTTAAATCATTTGGAAAGTTGGATGTTTCCACAATTAATATACATTAACATTAACTGTGAAAACAATATTCCAAAAATCCAATTGGAAAATCTTAGGACAATTGAAATTAATTGTTTCAATACTTTAAATCCTCAAAAACAAACTGATTTAATTATGTTTTTGAATAATTCAAAATTAGTTGACAAAATAATATTTAAAACCGAATCAATTCATGTCGACTCTTTAATTCCAATTGTCACATCTATTAGTCTTGATACTAAAATTGTTTTTCATTTCACTTATTTGGTCGATTCAATTGCCAAATTATTAAAGAACAATCGAAATACAATTTCAATTGGATATCAGTCAACAAACAGTTTTGAAACGGACAAATATGCAATCCAAGAATCTTCCATGTTTCCTGTTGATTGCTTGGCGAATCAATTTGAATTGAATAAAAAACAATTATTCCATTGGGTGGATGTTATGAATTTTATAGGGAAACGACAATTAATTCATTCATTTCACGAAAGAATTGCAATACCCCCCATAAAAGAATTAGTTATTAATGGTGTTTCGTTTGCAAAACCTTTAATTATTGATTTGCCAAACACTTTGAAAATACTTTCTATTACTCTTTGTGAAAACATTGAAATAAAAGGTACACTTTGTTCTGAACTTGATGATTATTCTGTTGAGGCTTGCCAATTAATGAAAAGTGTGCCATTATTAAATTCCAAGGTTGTGACATTTAAAAGTTTATGCGATACTATATCTATTATTTGTGATTGTTGTAATTCAATTGACCAATTGACCATTGACTCTTTGGGTTCATTAGAAACCATTTATTTGCCAAACAAAATACAAAGTTTTAGTGTTTTCAATACTTCTGTCAAAAAAATATATGGAATAAAAGATGTCGAATTACAAAGTCTTTGTCTTAAAAACAATAAGGAGTATGATGATTTGATTGAGTTAAAAACGACAATTACTTCTCTTAACGTCATTAATTCACCTCAACTCACATTAATTAACTTGTGTGACCTGAGGTTGGTTAACTATAATTGGGATTAAAACAAAACACTTTCTTACTTGAAATACTTTAAATTTCTTTTGTTTGTAATTAAGATTGGGAATTGGTTATTGAAACATAACAAATGTTTAATTTGGGTTGGAAGTGAAATTGATTGGATTTTGTTTTCTATCAAAATAACACAAGTTAGTAATTGAAGAGAAGAGAAGTTCTTTAATTGGGTTGAACTGAATAAACTGTTTTGTAAAGACAAATACCTTAACTTCTGTGGTAATATAATTGAAGTTGTCTGATTTATTCCACTCAAGTTTTGAATTTTTAATTCTTCCAACAGAACTAAACAACTAAAGTCAAGTGTTTGAATTGGTTTTGTTGAATTTGAAATGAACTCGAAATGGGTCAAATGACATAAAGACCCAATATTACTGGGATAACCCCCCTTTATCGATACATTTGAAATGGAATAAACAATTTGGTTTGAAGAAATGGATTCAAATCGAAATGTTGGCAGATACAACGAATTTAGTGATTCGAATTGTTTTTTTGTTGTTTTTGGTGGAATGAAATAATTCTTTGACAATGGAGAATTCCAAAGATAAATAATATCTTTTCTTAAAATCAATTCTACATTAAAGGGAGAGTAAGACACAATGTGGGTTTGGTTTTTATTTGTATTCTTTAACAGCAACCCGAGCAGTTGATTGCTTATTTCGGAGAGATATAATATTATGGTAGATCCTTTGTTTATACAACTTATTATTGATAACAAAGCCGATAATTGACTTGATGACATCTCTTTTGTTATTATAATCTTCCATTTACAGTCCCATTCTTCAAAACAACTGATGATAGTTCTTTCTTTGTGAAACAATCCAATTAATAATGAAAAATGTATTGTTACTGAGCTCATTGACATCGATTTTTTCATAACGCTAATTAACTGGGACAAATGTCGTGTATTTATAACTTTTATGTCAAGTCCAATAACATCAATACGATCATTTTCAAGTGTTGCCAATTTAGTCCAATCATCGTCACAATCCAAAACAGCACTAATTTGAATTGCCTGACAACTAATCTCATTCAAAACTGTTTGGACGTCTTTGACATTACATTCCACTTCGCTTAATCCACTAAACACTCTTAATTTCTTCGAAATTTTCTCATTTTTCCCACATAAACCACAAGTAATATTTTGAACACACCTCCCGCACTTATGTGATAATTTGGAGAATGTAACAAATTCTCTCAAGTCAGTGAAATGAGAAACAACTGATTTATAAAAAATTTGTTGCATGAAAAAACAAGATTAACAACAAGGGTTTCATAAATACCTTTTTGCTTTTATTATTTGTTAACTTTAACTAAACACAAAAATATCAATTTGTTGTCACTTTATCCTTTTCATAAAGGACTTTCTTATACAAAAGTCTTTTGGAGGTTCACTCAAATTCCCATTGTACAATTTAAATCCAAAAATTGTTGGGGAATAACTCCCTTCTATTGGCTTCACAGAATTAACATACTTGGGATATGTCATCATAAATAAACTCGCAAATGAAGAACCGAAGTGCGCGCCATCAACCATTGAAAATTCTTGTGGTGGGTTATAAACATGTTTACATAATGGACAAACGAGCTGTACAGTTGATTCATTCGCGATATTAGAAGGAGAAAAAGGTAATAATGCCGCTTTCTAATACATTAATAAATCTAATTTACCGTTAAACATAATATTCAAAACAGGAATAAACAAACATTACAATAATATCTTGGACAAACACCAAACTCTTGTTTTTTATATTTCTTTTTCATTTCACTAAGCCCATCTTCAGTAATTATAAATCTGGCATGAATTAATCCATATAATGCCTTTGCCCCGTTCTCAATAAAATTTTTATCTTCATTCTTAACTTTCCCTTTGTTCCTCCCTAAAATGAATTCTCTTGCTTGTTTATATCCATGAACCTGTTTCTCCAATCCACTTAAATTAAATGAATCTTCAATAAAACTAGTATCGACTCTGACATAGTACTTATGCCTCCCATCATTAAGAAAATCGTTAATAAACCCGGGAATGTCTTTATTTTGTTTTGAGGACATCAAATGAAAGTCAAGTTCTTTTCCCAAAACCTTTTTAAGGGTTATATTTTTGCTCTTTCTTGATTTTTTTTGAATTTTCTGTCCCAACTTTTATTGTCCATTTATTTGTTGTTTTCTTTTTTCCTGTATTTTACATCTTTTTTCTTTATACTTTTTTTTCATAAATTCTTTCGGACTTTTCTTCCCACCTTTCACTTTTTTTTAGAAAGATTATATACTTCCGACCTTTCCTTTTTATTTTCTTCTTTTATAATTGTTTTATATATCAATAATTTGAGGTGATAAAAAAAATTGAAAATAAACTAAAAAATATAATAAATGTCACCAGGAGACAACAAAACAAAAGATTCCCCAGTTTCTCAAGGAAATAAAACAACTCAGGAATTGTTTTTCGAAAATATTGAACATATCGCACCTGCTCCTTTACCACCTTGTTGCACCAGTCCCCCTACTCAACCACCACCCCCAGTTCCATCTCAATAATTAATTTTATTTAATCGACTTTCAAATTAAATTAAAAACGACGATTTGGTTGTTATTTTTAATTTTTATAAACTTTTATTATCCATTTTTTAGTTTTTTTAAGAATTTGGAATACTTTTTTACTTGAACTTTTTTAAGAAGAAAAAGTGTTTTTCTTTGTTGTTTTGTGTCATTTATTCGCGCCATTCGAAATTTCAATGCAACAAACATGAGAAATTGAAGTTCTTTTCTTCTTAAATTTTTAACAAAAAAAACTCTTTGATTTGAAAAAAAAGAGAAAAAAGACGAAATAAATTATTTGGTCGTTGAGATTCTTCCAGTAAAACCATGTTTTTTTTAAACTCAACAGTTTTTTTCTTATAAATTCTAACAAAATCTATTTTTCCATTAAATTTTACGTATTCTTTCTTCAAATCTCATAAAAACTAAGGGAAGTGGAATAAAAAAAGTGGGGTTTTGGTTGATTCGAAGTTTATCTGGTTTTACATTAGATCTTTAATTCATTAATTCATGTCGTTGTTGTTAATTCTTATTTTGATTCAAATCGTTATTTCAGGTGAGTGGACTGAAAGTAATGGAATAATGGGATATTTTGATGCTGCAGTATACAGAAATGGATGGACTCATGTTTATACAAAAGTTGGCAGCCAAGATTCTGAGGTAATATATTTTAAGACAGAATGTTGTACTCTTCCCAATACAATATTTCAAGACTTTGGAACATCGGGGACATCACCAAAATATCTTCATTTTGAAGAAAGCACAACAACAATGAAGTCATTTGGTTTTAGAACTCAACATGATGGAAGAATAGTTAAAAACTATTATACTGGAAAAGTATTTATTTATTTGAAAGTAATTCCAGATAACTTTGTCCTTTCAATGGGATGTTTTGGAGCATCTGGTTGTAGAACAAGTGTTAGCGATGAAGTAAAACCAAACATACATATTTATGATAAAGATGTTAATATTTATTGTGATATTAATGAAAATATGTATATTGTTATTATGACTGATTCAACATCAAGATATCTGATGATTGATGGTAATACACAACAAACAGTGAGTTTTGATTTTAGTAAATGTACTCAAAATAGTCTTCCAAAATACTTATTTACAGGAAGAAACATTGATTCAATATCAACAAACACAAATACCATTAGTAGTATATGTGAAAGAAAAGGGGTTAAAAGATATGTGCTTTATT
>NWBR01000402.1:26599-68443 GCA_002914575.1 Entamoeba moshkovskii
CGTTTACAAAACAATTCCTACGCAAACTATTTTGACTTTGCGGATTGTGATCAAAGTTGCAGTGGAACTTTTTTCAGCCCTTCGTCATTTCCATTTGTTCTGCCCAAAATCACTTTGAAATTGCCTGTTTTTCTATTTTTGCTGAATGAAATAACATTTTATTGAAAATTCTGTTTTTTTTTCAAAACTTGAGGTATTGTCGAAATGCAGTTCAATTTTGTACACCCACATTTTTGAAGTTGTCAGGGCGTTGACACATAAGACTTAAAAAAGAAGAATAAATTAAAAATAATCGATGTCACTATCGTCATCACTATCGTCATTACTATCGTAGCTGTCATTGTATCCATGGCTATCATAATCTTCCTCAATGTAGATATTTTTTGATTTCCATTCACGAAATTGGGATGGGGTATTATCAAGAACAATTTTGCCAACTTCAATTTCGCTTGAATTTGTAACGAGAATATGTCCAGTAACACATAGTTTATTGAGTTTGTTTGGTACTTTGATTTCTTTGTCGTCTCCAAAATAACGACCCAAATTAATTTCTTTTAAATTTGTGTATTGACTCAAATCGATATTATGTTCTGGACGAATACTTAAAAGAGTAATGGTTGAGGGAATGGTTATTCCCTCCAAACTTT
Source organism: Entamoeba moshkovskii (assembly GCA_002914575.1). NCBI lineage: Eukaryota > Evosea > Mastigamoebida > Endamoebidae > Entamoeba > Entamoeba moshkovskii. The sequence goes on from NWBR01000402.1 coordinate 27,247, forward strand.
TAATGTCCAATTCCTCTAACTTTTTCAAATTATCAAACATTCTCTGAATTGGCTTATTACTTTTGATTTTTAATTTCTTTAATTCTGTTAATTTTGCGATTTCGTCCACTTGTCTTTCGTTTTTAAACTGGTAAATTTCCAATTCCTTAAGATTTGAAGGGAATTCAAAAAAGATTTCATCGGAGGCACATCCATCTATATTGATTTTGGTACAATTATTAAAATTTAGTAATACATTAGAATCCATTATATCTTGCGCAGTAATTTCTAAAGTTACTTTTTTAATGTTTGCAAAACAATTGTTGTCATTTTCTAGCAATTCTCTATAATTAAATGAAGGTGTGAATGATAGTGATTTTACACTTGAAGGAACACAATCAACTTTTTTTAGAAAAGACATTGACTTAAGATGATTTAAACCTTGTACTTGGATTGAACATTTATTTTTGAATTCAGAAATACAAAAAACACTTTTCAAATATTCACAATCCCGAAAATCGCAATCACTTTCAACAAAACAATTTGTTAATAATGAAAGATCATACATTTTATTGATATATTGTTTATTAGATATTTTCATTATATGTTTTGAACTAAATGTTTCTTTGATATCAATTCCATCAATTGGTTGTTGAGTTCGAACAACATGAATAAAGGACTTTAATTCAAGATATCTTTCTTTCGTTATAATTCCTTCCAATTCCAATATTATATTTTCTATGTTTTTATAATCTTTCAAACAATTTAATTCTTTTTTATCATCAACTTCAACTACTAATTGATTAAGTTTAACAGAATGATCTCCAAGAAATGCTTTTAAATGAGATCCTTCCCAATAGTCCACCCTAACTTTTCTAACATTCGGAAATTCATTTAATTTGATTTTTTTTAACGAACCACATGAAATATCTAATAGAATTACTTTATCTTTAATATCTTGTGGCAATTTGATTTCTTCTGATTGATAATTTATATATTTTAAATGTATTTGTTTTACTCTTTTAAACAATTCAAAATCGGATCTTACGTCTTCTTCCCCGCAACAAATTGTTTCAATATTTGGAAACAATTTAAATACATCCTTGATAACAACGTAATTCAAGTAGTGTCCATCATCACTTTCATTTAATTTTCGAGTTTCATAATACCTTAATATTTTAGTGGCTTCTTGACATTTTGTATTAACTTGGGTTAACTTAACAATTGTTTCTATTGTGTCGATATAGAGAATTACATTTGCCAAATAAACTGCTTCTAATTGCTTCATCGTTTGTTAAGCAAGTTCTATGTTAAGATCTAATTAATATTGAGCCTTAACAAAAAAATGTTATAAGGAACATAATAACCTGACTTTGGAAAAATGTTTGCAAAACAACACCAAGAGATGTTTCAAATGTAGCCCATGACTACTCAACTGCCAACAGCACTTATTAAATGAAACTCAAAAAAAAGTTATTCATTTTTGTTTTTTCAAAAAGAACTGTTAAAACAATTGATTTATGTCAAAACCAAGACCACCAAAATCAATGAGGGTTAAACAACAGTTTGTTGCTGTGGCAAAACTTAAACTTCTCGTTAAACATCCAGAATTGGTTGAGTTCCATGACTCAAATTCAAATGAGCCCGAATTACTTCTCGAATTGAAATCAATGAAAAACACAGTCCCAATTCCACAGCATTGGTGCCAAAAGAAACGATATTTGGCAGGAAGAAAAGAAAAGGAGCCATATCGATTACCTGATTATATAGAAGCGACTGGCGTTGGCCAGTTAAGACAGGCGTATCTTGAACGTGAAGAAGATATGAAATTGAAACAAAAAATGAGAGAAAAAATAAGACCGAAGAATGTGGGAAGTATTGACTATCAAATATTGTATGATGCCTTTTTTAAAAACCAAAAAAAAGGAGTGATGACATCATTTGGAGAAGTTTATTATGATGGCAAAGAGGAAAATAAATATTATGGAACTCCATTCAAGTTATCTTCTGAGTTAAGAGTTTGTTGTTTTTTTTTTTTAATTTATCTATTGCCACTGACTTTTATTAGAGTGCTTTGGGTATTTCAGAAAATGAAACTCCTCCATGGGCTGAATTAATAAGAAGATACGGCCCTCCCCCATCGTATCGTGAAATAATTCCTTTGTTGTACCAAAACAAACAACAAATTCAATAAAATGGACATTAAATGAATTTTTGTTATTCGAAAGAACGCCAAACCAATTTCTTTTCTCCTTTCCTTTTTCTCTTGTTGTATTTTTCCAAAAGCTCAGAAAATTCATAAAGATCTACAAAAATTTTAATTTTCATTGCCAAATGATTTTCTTTATATTGCCACTCTTGGTACTTTCACAAAAATGTGTTGTAAGAGATGTAGACTATTCTAAATTAACTAAACCAAAAAATGATCCTTATCCTCTTTCTTATCCTTCTTACACTTTCTATTTCAATATTTGTGGCCCAGTCGATGACGACGGAAATATTGCGATTGCTGTAGCCGAAGAAGTTACTTATTCACTTGGAAAATACTCAACCCAAGAAGCATTTACTGATAATAATGGAAATGGATTTAGATATGGAGGAGGATCTAGAAGTAGAAGTGGTAATCTTTGGGGAAGCAACATTTATTTAAAATGTGATAACACTGTTGCAAAAGATATTTTACAAGTATCAACTGCTGATTTTGATAAGGCACTTGTTAGTTTCGAATTCCGTGGACCATCTGCTTGCATCACTGAAGAAGAAAATAATGGGCTTCCTGCTGTTGCCATAGTCTTTATTGTTCTTGCCGTTATAGTTGTCGTCATTATTTCTGTATTTGCAATTTGGTGCCTCGTTGATTTCTTGATGGGAAAAAGAGGACTTGCAATTCTTCCACTCTATGACATGTTCCACAAACAAGACGTCTTTGGCGCTGAAAAAACAAATTTAATTTAAGTTGAGTCATAATAAAGAGGTTTTTCAAATTTATATTTAAAGAAAACGCGATGTGGAATAAAAAACAATTCTTAATTCACAATATCTTCTGCTTTTAATTCATTTGCCGTCACAACTTCATTTACCCTTTCTAATAATTCTTTCAATATTGTTTCCACAACCCCTTTGCAAGTTTCAATTGAAACTTGTTTTTTGGTTTGTTTCTTATCAACAGAAATGGAATTCGTTCTTTTGGGTTTTAATAAATCTTTAGTGGAAGCAACAGATGGCTTTTTTCTTGAATTTTGAACTGAAGGTAACGCTAATTCGTCATCAGATTGAGGGCTTGTTTCATCATCCACTTTAATTTTAGAACGAACAGTTTCAAGAAAAGAATGATCTTCTTCAATTGAAATACCAACAAAGAACAAAAGTGGTTTATTCATATATTCTTTGTGTTGTTCAGTGAAATGTTTGTGAATTTTATTATTTTGTAAAAAAGAATTGGCGAACATGAACTTTTTACATCCATTTTTTTTACACAACAAACAAACTGGCATTTGAACATTATTTTCTGTTATATAGGAAAATCCGTATTGAAGGAAATAACTTTGATATTTTCTTATTCGCTTCGCTTTCGGAACTGTTTCTATTTGTTTTAATCTTAGTGGGTGTCGAAGTGTTGTTTCTTCGTTTTTATTACTATTAATTATTGGCGGAAGGTCTCTTATTGTTTCATATCCATTTTTATCTTCCGTTGTAGTTTCCACGGTGACTGTTTCTGAAGTCGTCGATTGGACGTCTTCAGCGATTTCAATGCTGTTTTCAACCTTTTGCATGTTGATTTTTACGTTTTAAGTTTTTTGTCTTTTTTTCAATTTATTTTAATATTTTTTTTGTTTCGAATTTTTGTCTTTTTTCCTCAATTTTGTTAAACCCTATTTTTTTGAGTTATTTCTTTAATTATTATTTCTTTGTTGATATCTAAATTGTCTTATTGAAATGGCCAAGTTGCCTGATAATGTGTTCAGTTTGTTTTTATTCAGTTGACTTTTGGTTTATCGCTAATTCATTTCTGTGTAGAACGTCACGAAGAAAAAGCACAAATGTATTGGGATAAGTTTTATTTGAAACGAAGAGGGTTTGTTGCTTCCTCAAAAGAAAGGAATTGGATGTGTAGGGAATTTAAAGAAATTGTTTATGATCCGCGAGATGATATCGATGTTTTTGAAATTGGGTGTGGTGTCGGAAATTCTATGACCCCATTGTTGAGGGTTAATCCCTCACTTAAGTTTTATGCGTGCGATATTGCTCCAAAAGCTGTTGACGCAGTTAATGTCGATGAATACTTAAAAGGATATTTGACAGCATTTGTACAAGACGTAACAAAACCAATTCCAACAGAAATAATGCCAGATCACTGTGTTGATTATATTTTATTAGTGTTTGTCCTTTCAACCATTTCTCCGTCGATGTTTGAACAAACATTAAAGAATCTCGATCGAGTTTTACGTCCTGGAGGTGTGTTTTTCTTCAGGGACTATGGGGAGGGTGATATGAAACAAAATGTATTCGAACAACGTGGAAACATTCTATCGGAAAGGTTTTATTTGAGACAAGACGGAACCCGAATTTACTTCTTTAGTGAGGAAGAAACAAACTCCTTTTGTAAGATGTTAGGTTATGAGCCAATAGAACAGAAAATGGTTTGTAACACGAATGTTAATCACAAGAAAAATTTAACGATGGAAAGGAAATACATTCAAGCCAAATGGAGGAAACCAATCAATTGATTAATTTATAAACAATGATTTTTGATGTTAAAATAAAAAGAAGAACCAAGAAAAGCATTTGGTTGCAGATTCAATGAAGTTATTTGGAAACGCAAATACAGATAATTCCCCCAAGAAGAATTAACGTTGCAATGCCGAAGAATAAAAAGTTTTTCCATCCTCGTATTTCGCCAAAGACTATTATCCCCCAAAGTGCTGAAAGAAGCCCTGGTCCTGCGCAAATTAATGGGTAAGATACTACATATGGCAAATTTGTATTCGCTATAAACCAACTCACTTGTGCAATTCCCCACATAACCCCACTTAATATTCCAGGCAACATTGTTTGTTTGTAAATAAATGGTTCATTTCGGAAAAGAATTATATAACAAATGAAATACATTGTCGACGCCAAGAAAATTCCAATAAAATGGCTGAATACATAATCAATCCCATTTGGACTTGATTTCCCATTATCTTGTAAATACTTTGATGGATCAAATGCTGAACCAAATAATATTCCCGCAGTTAAAGCAAAAACTACTCCAATAACCATTTGTAACCATTTTGGCATTGATTTCAATAACGCAAATATTGGGGATTCTTTTTCTTTTTCAACTATTTGCTGGTTTTGAATGTCTTGGCCAGAATAGCTTATTTGTTGGTCATTTGGTTCAGTTGATTCTTCTTTAACTTGTTCTGGTTGATTTGCCTCATCTTCAGTTTTTGAGATTAGATTATTGCCTAACTCGATGTCATGTTGTTTTCTTTTTGCAAGCTCCCTTTCTTCTTTTGTTGACGTTTTTATGAGCGCATATCCCGGAACAGAACAGATAACCAAAACGGCCCCAATGCAATTTAACCAAAAAATTTTAACATTGTCCTTGTCTGAATTTAATCCAAACCATCCAAAGGTACCAGTTAACCATCCCATTACCATGTTTGCAACTCCCCAAATTCCTGGTCCAAGAGAAAGCCCAATGAGTTGAATTGTTGGAACACAAAACAAATTTCCAGTACACCAAATCAAACCACCCAACATAGCGAATGGTTCAAAAATAATTGGACCATCATTTGAAGCGCTTCCAATTAACATTGTAAATATCCCAACAATTAGAATCCCAACACACATAACCCACTGAAAGAAAATACCATCCCCCGTTGGAAACTTCTTTGTTACAGTAAAATTACTTCCGAAGAAAAGTACTGCAACGATAACACAAATATACCCCAAAACCTCATTTTTTTCTTCAGCCATGATGAATGCCAACAGAAATGAATTATTTGGATTCAACTCCAAACTGCTAATTATCACACCAAAAAATTAACTTTTGACTTTTTTAATCGTTACAACATAGAACGAAATAAGTAAATTTATAGTTTTTTTGGGTTTTAAAAACTCGAAACAACACAAAGAAAAAAACCATTCTTTCGATTTTATTCAAACCATTAAATTATTTTTCTGCCCATTTGAGTGCAATTCCCGATATTATTGGTACTGCAAAAAATTCTTCTGAACTGGCTTTTATTAAGGCCATCAGCCAATTGAATACCCAGATGAAGAACCATATCACCCCAATTATGGCGCAGATAATACTAAAGATTGTGGCTATTATTCCACCAACGTTACAAATAAGTCCACAAATAGTGATGACCACCCACATTACACAATAAATGGCACCCCAGATGATAGCATTGGCCGCGTGGGCCTTACAGTAAATATTAGTTTTTTCTAAAATGAATACAATTATTCCTCCAAGAAGACCAAAAAATTCAGCAAGAAAGGCTTCTACAATAACAGGTAATCCACAAGATGTAGTTCCAGTATCCGACATTAATGACATTTGGAGATGAAACTCAGTTTTATCGAAGAGAAGGCCTAAAAATAGTTTTTTGTATTCGTTGGTTGTTATAATAAATAGTTTTTTATTATACTTCGATAAAAAAATGAAAAGAGACAACTCGTCATGTTTTTGTGCACAAGTGGAGTGTAAAAAGAAATTATTTTATTATTTTGCTTTAATGCCCGTTGTTTTCTTCAAAAAATATCTAAAATTAATTCTTAGTCAAATTCTGACGTGAATAATCCTCCCCATTCCACAATGTATTTCCCTGTTGGACGTTCTCTTGGAGTTACTTCTTCAACTTTTTTTATTGTTTTTTTTTTAATTGCAATGGCTAATTGGGAACTTGTTAAAGGTTCAATTGCAACAATGATTCTATGGTATTGTTCAAACCCATCAACATGCAAGGGAGCATAAAGGTTTATGGATTCAGGAGAAATAATAGTAAGAAGGGTGAACGGTTTGTCTTCCATTTGCATTGTCCAAGTTGTAATCATATCATTTTCTTCAACAACACTTAAACCCATTTTTTCCATTAGATATGTAAATTTTTGTAAATAGTCCTGGCGAGTAAAAAGAAAAGTTTCGCCTTCAAACTTGGCGTTTGGCGAGATTTTATTGCTGTTATAAAATAGATAAAGATAATTCCGATTCGCGACTTCTAATTTCCCCTTTCCATTATTGTCTGTTGTGTATTTCCCTTCCCATCGAATTTCATTTTCAGTTGTTTGTGGTGATGGATAGAATGGACCACTTGCAATTCCATTTGTTGGTTGTAAATGAGCAACAAAAGGAGCGGTTATTTGGGGTTGATCGTAAAAAAGTATCCAAGACATTTAATTGTTATCAATAAAATATGAGTTCAATTATTTTTTAGTTTTAGTGAAAGTAAAACTGAATTGAATACCGTTTTATTCATTTAGTTAATAACCGACGAACAATGAACTGTTCTGCTTTTTTATTTTCATTGGTTTGTAATAACTTTTTAAAATTGAAAGAATAATTTGACTTCCATAGATCTAAGTTAAATACTCTTTTCTTTTTATTTGCTAAATACTCTTGATATTTCCCTTCGATGAGAGTTGTTTCTTTTTCATTAAATTCAACCCATTCATCTTCGTAATACCACCACTTAATGTTTTTACTTTCTTCTGATTCACTGGCTTGTTTAAAAGGAAGTTTTTTCAAAATATTATGTTCATCATATTTCGGTTTTGTTGCAGAAGAAGGATAAGACTTGAATGATTTTGTTGGTTCGCTTGTCTTCTTAATTGACTTAAGTTTCTTTTTATCTTCTTCCTTCAAACCACTTTTTGGTTTTTTCTCTTCACTACTCTGTTCACTTTCCTCATAACTTTCTTCTTCACTTGAGGATACACTTTTCTTGTTAAGTGAAACCTTTGGTTTAACGACCTTTTTAGTCTCTTCTTCACGTTCTTTTTTTTTTGGCTTTTTTATTTCTTCGTGAAATCGTTCTAGTGGAATACCTTTGCACGCCCTCGGCCTCATTTTTCTTTTCCCTTCCTCCCTTAATCTCTTATTTTCCTCATGCCTTCTCTTCTTTAATTCTTTCGCCAAATCTACAATAACGGTATCATCTTTTTCTTCAACAATGGTAGTGTCCCCAACAACGGGATCAATCAAAGTGGTATCATCTTTTTTTTCAATAAGAGTTGGTTCATCAGTGACAGTCAGTTTACTCATCAATGCAATAATTTTTTTTAAATTATCAACAAAAACAAATGAAAAAAGAAAAAAAACTAATAATTGAACAACTAAATAATTAATATATTTATGTTCTCTCGTGGCGATAAAAAAGAAGATAATTCTAAGCGTTTTAATGAAAAGAAGATGCAGTTTGTCTTCATTCGGTTTTCTTCCTCTTATTATTATTAATATCGTAGTTCTCTTGGAACTATTTTGCAAACTCCCCAAAGGGATATTCAAATTTATTTAAACGCAATGAGAGATGCTGTGGAAATGTTAGTCTGGGGTGATAAGCATGACACAAGGATTATAGATTCATTTTTGGAAGATGATTTATTTACAACGTTATTAGAAATTGTGAGAAAAGGAAAGAAACCCGCTTTACTTCAATTTCTACAAATTTTTGCTATTTTGGTTGAAAACATTAAAACAACCAACTTTTTGTGTTTGTTATTTCTTTATTAAAACATCAAGTTCTAATCATTTAGATTTCCTTTTAAGTCAATCAACTATTGAAACTATTCTTTCTTTCCCAATTGACAGAAATGATGAAGACATTATTTCTCCGTACATTTCGATGTTGAAATCAATTTCTTTAAGGTTGACTGATGACACTTTACAATTTTTTTACAACCACCAAAAGAATACTTGTCCAATTCTAAGTGAGGCCGTTTCTTTATTGAATCACAAAGACTCAATGATTGTTTCTCATTCAAGAAATATTATTCTTCAGTTCACCGCCTTTACAAACGATAAAGCATTTAACGAATATTATTTGGCTTATTCACAAAAACATTTTTATCCACATCTCGCTTCACTTGTATTACCACATGTACATTCACTTCCTCAATCTTTACAACTACTTATCGATGATGTTTATTTTATTTCTGACTTATTAACTCTCCCTTCACCATATCCAACAATGTTAACATCTTCTTTGTTTGATAATTTAATATATCCACATATCCTTCCATCGTTTATTTCTGCTTCTGCTACAACTCCAAAAAAGGTTGATTCCTTACAATTTTTAATACACCTTTATGAATCAAAATTCCCAACACCTTTCCTTTCTTTAATTTCTCATTGCCTTCTTATTCCACTCCTTCCCCAAGGGCAATACAATAGATTATGCGATGCAATGGTGAGGATGGTTGAACAACAAAATGGAATGGAATTTCATTGTTTGGTTACTTTGTTTCTGCAAATTATCCAAACACCACCAGTTTCTTTGTTAAGTCGATCATTTTTATCCAACCCATCCCAACTTTCTGCCCCCGCTGCCCTACTATCAATACTTGAAGATGAAAATTCTGATGATGACCCACTCTTTGGGGATGAAAGTCCCAAATTAAATGTAATGGTTGACATTACAATGTGTTTCCCATGGTTGTCAATGAAAAGTGAAACGAAATGTTTTGAATCATTTTCACGTTTGATGGGAGAAAAACAATCATTTAATAGCGAAGGAAGTGTATATGAATTTTTAAGGAATAAAAGCAAAGAGAATCGAATGAAGGTGATTAGTTCATTGGTTAATTTCTGTATAACTGATTCCCAACAATTTTTGCCATTATGGACATACCAAAGAGTTATGAAAATAATTAAACATATGGGATGGTGGGGAAATGGAAAATTAGATGATAGCTTAAACGAAATAAAACAAAATGTGATTGAGAGTTACACAAAAAGTGAGGCAGTTATGTCCAAACTGCATCCAAGATTAAAAAAAGAACAATTTGAACAATTATGGAATAATGTAACAACAAATATCGAAGATATAAGTATTGAATATGAATTTGGAGATAATATAGACAAGTGGAAGAATCAATTAAACTTATTTATTGAGAAGAATTTCAGTAAAAAACAAAAAGCATTAGAAATATATTATTTGATTGCTTCATGTGTTATTAAACGTAAATTATATGTTCTCTTTACGCAAGGAGAAATTGTCAAAATTAATACAATATTTTGGACAGAAAATGAAGAGCCCAAAGAACAAATTAAAACCGAAGAAGAGAAAGAAACAGAGACACAAGTTGAAGAAAAAAAAGAAGATCCACAACCAGAAGAAAAGGAAGGTTCTAATTAATTTTGGTATTTTTTATTTCTGTTTGTTAAAAAAATTAAATTATGAATACGTGGAAACTAATTTAGTTTTTTCGAAAACTCCAAATAACAAAAAGTTCATCACAACATGACAAGTATTTTCTTCTATTACGCTAATATTTGTGGTTTGTTCATATTTTGAGTTGTTCCTGTCACTTATTGGTGGTATTTATTTCTTAGATTACATTAGAATCGGTGTTCTTATGGTCGCCGTTTTCTTCGTGTTTAAAGCACCAATCGCTTTCATCATTTGTTACATCATCTCCGCTTTGTGTGACGCAGTTGATGGTAATTTGGCACGAGCATTTAACCAATGTTCAAGACTTGGGGCAGTATTGGACATGATAACTGATCGTGCTGGAACAACAATTTTAATTACGGCATTAGCGGTGTTGTATCCGACATTTGCCCCAATTTGTTGCTTAGTAACGTTCGTTGATATTTGCTCTCATTGGACTCACATGTACACATCTTTGTTAAAAGGAGAAGAAAGCCATAAGGTTTGTTCAAATCCAATTTTGAGATGGTATTATTCTCGTTGGGTCTTATTTACTCTTTGTTTGTGCAACGAAGCGACGTTTGTAATGTGGTACATCCGATATTTTGCTGAAGTGGAGAATTACAAATGGATAATTGAAGGATGTCCGTTTTTATGGTATCTTTTAAATACATTATTGATAATAACAACACCATTATGTGTATTGAAGAATTTAATAAATCTAGTTCAATGGTATGAAGCAGCAAAAGACTTAGTTGAATATGAAAATCAACAAAAGAAAGCCAATTAAATTAAAATTCAATGCTATTTTTGGTTAATTCTTTTTTTTAAAAGAACTTCGAATAAAAATTGGAATATTGATGTCAACTCAGCTAGACAGTTATTCTTTCTTAATCGTTTCTAAATATTTAAAAACCTCGGATGACTACAAAGCTCTTCCTTTGATTTGCAAGAAATTCAATGAAACTCTGTTAAAATTTAGATATAATCCAATTTCGAACTTCAAACTCTTTCCTTTAATTGAGACACAACACCTCTATGATGAAAAAGATGAAATGAGTTTAAATGTTAATAATTATGTATTTCATTATTCACTTCATGCAATAGAAACGATGAATATTACTGAGGCAAATCCAAATAAAAATATCAAATTTTTAAATGTCGATTTTGGCAAAAGAGATTATAAAATATTGGGTAATAATATCATTAATGGTGTTTCAAGAATAAATGATTGGGCATTTCATAACTGTATCGAATTAACTTCATTAACGATCCCTTCAACTGTAACCGATTTTGCCAAATATTGTTTCTTTGGTTGTTTTAACATTAAGAATCTATTTATCGATCAAAAACAATATAAACCGGTTGTCCGCTATGAAATCGCTCAGTTAATTGAAAGTGGTGGCTGTAAATGTTTAAATATTGGATATTCTGAGCAAGATAGAAAAGAATTAAATTATAAGATACCCGAACGTGTAAAATATGTATTTAAAAGTTGTTTTGCTGATTGTGTTGAATTAAAAGAAATAAAGATCCCTAATTCGGTAATATTAGTTGATGACTTCTCCTTTGCAAATTGCTCAAGACTTCGATCCATTACTATTCCTTCGTCTGTTACTTTTATCGGAAAAGGTTGTTTTAAGAGTTGCTCATCTCTAAAGGAAATATGTTTAGAAAGAATTATTTCTATTGACTACCATTGCTTTTATCAATGTTCTTCGTTAACTTCTGTGACAATGGCGGATTCTGTTGTTATATTAGGGAGACGGTGTTTTTCTTCGTGTCATTCATTATCAACAATTAAAATATCGTGTAAAGTCAATAAAATTCCATATGGGGCATTCAATGATTGTGTTTCTCTCAAACAAGTAATTCTTCCACCACACCTTTTTTCTATTGGAAGATTTGCATTTAAAAATTGTGTTAGTTTGAATCAAATAAATATTCCGACATGTTTAACCTCAATAAAAGAATCCGCATTTGAGCAGTGCGTGTCATTATTGTTTATTGAACTTCCAAACCAGTTGAAAACACTCCAAACGAAATGTTTTTGGAATTGCTCTTCACTCAAAAGTTTGTATTTCCACAAATCAGTAACAGTTATTCCGGAAAGAAGTTTTGAAAACTGTTTCTCACTTACGTCTCTAAGATTACCAAAACAGTTACAATCCATTCAGCTGAAAGCATTTAATAATTGTTCTAATCTTACAAACATTGTGGTTCCTTCTAAATCATTTGATTGTGAGTACATGTGTTTTGGAAACGTTCCAATCGATACTTCAAAGTTTTCATTTCATTTGACAAAAAGTTGTTATTGGGACAATCCAGTGAGACAAACCAAGAGTTGTAATATTGTTTAGAGTTAATATTGTGTAAATGAATTGTTTTCTCAATTCCTTTTCTTGTTTATTATAGCTATTAATTATAATTGAATTTACTATAAATCTAATTACAAAGAACAAGACCTTGGGGTATTTAAACCCCATCAAACAAACTCTTAATCATAGATCATTCATCCCTTACGTGGCTTTTGCTCTTTAAGCATTATCCTCCGTTGGGGTGATAGAGCGAAAAGAGAATCTACACAATTTAATTCATATTAAATTGATTGTCATTCTCCTGACATTTTCAACCCCCTTTTTTTAAATAATAAAACTATTCTTTTTAATTTAAAAAATTACTAAAACTATTAAATATTTGATCGTTTATTTTAAATGGCCATTGAAGTGTTTGAGTTCTTTAGAAATGCTTTACAATTTGGTTTGCAATATGGCTGTGCATTTATTGTCTTAGTCATACTTTTGGGACTTTCACTTGCGGCCGGAATGTATGTTTTCTCTCTATTTGTGGAAGAAAAGCCATCTCACGCAAGAACATTAATAAAAGGATTAATCATTTGTTCATTCTTGCAAACATTGTTGTGTTTAAGATTTATACCATGGTATGTTGTTGGTTTTAACATTGTATCTCATATCATTTATTTCATGCTTTCACAGGACATTCCATACATCAGTTATACCTCCCCAATTTTCTTTGGAGGTTGTTTTTCTGCAATTATGTCTCACCTTGTCTTTGCGATTCACTTCCTTCTTTCTGATCACTGGCATTTCTGGAGATTATTGTTAGTCAATTTTTACACTCTCTGGGCTGTTCCTCTTTTGATTGTGGCTTCTGTTATTGTTTCCCCCGAGACTTTAGTTGGTTCTGGGATTGAAAAAGAAAAGGAACATCGAAGTTTGTTTGCACGAGTATTGAAATTGGTTTTTGGGCGTGTAAGCGAATGGGCCGCATCACTCGACTAAAATTAACACATTTTTTCTTTTTGTTGGTGTTATATATAACATATTTTGTTCTAAAAAAAACGGAACTGTTTTTTGAATCTCGTTTCCTGTCATTCTATTTTTAATCCACGCAGATTTCTGGAATGACAAATTTAAACCCAAAAATTGAAGAGAGGAACTGTTAATAATTATTGGCAAATGTCAACAGAAAGCATCCTTCTCCAAATGGTTCAAAGTTTAAACGAACTAAAACAAGAAACACAACTTATGAATAATAAAATTACTGGGCTTGAACACAGCATCAAAAATTTGACTGAGGAGATGAGAAGAGGCCAAAAAGAGGGAGAAAAGTCGTTCTTTGAGGAATACGTCGATGTGTTAAAAAAATGGACTGGTTTGGAACACTTCCAAACTGTTTTTGATTCTTCAAAAGATGGAATGGATCGTAGTAAAATCTATAATGGAATTAACTCAAAAGAACGTGTTATGGTCATCATAAGAGACATCCATAATAATATCTTTGGTTGTTATCAAAGAACAAAAGTGGTTCTTGACATCAATGAGAATGACAGTTATGGGGCTTACACAAAAGCAAAACCAGAAGATTTCTTTGTTTTCAGTTTGAATAACAATCACGGGGTCGAGCCAAGAATTGCAAGGAAGAAAAATACGGGATACGCCATTAAAATGTATCCACTGAGCAACTCAAATTGGATTTTGGGCGCTCACTGTTGTTTTTACATTGGTTCGATTGATAACTCATTTATTTCTCCCAAAATTAAGCAACAATTCAATGTACCTTCTGATTTTGAATTAACATCCTTTAATGACACCGTTTATCCACAAACCTTTTCAATGGCTGATTTGGTGATTTTTCATTGGGACTAAACCATTTTATTTTTAGTTTTTCTTATTTACATTTTTCTTCTTTGTTTACAAAGAACTAACTTTTAAACACCTCATGCTTCCTATCTTATTATGTGTTGTGTGGGGCGTCTTTTCATATCCTCCGCCCGTTCTTGTCAAAGAGCCAATTCAGATTATTAAAAATATTACAAAGAATTATATCGTTGAAAACCACATGAAGTACAGTAACCACACAAAGTATCACAAAATCCCAATGATCGCCCACGTAACTCGTTTTCATGAAAGAAATTCTGTTACCCTTCCTCTTTTCGCACATTTGTTTGATGCAATCGCTTTCGATTATATTACAATAAGGACAATAAATGACATAACAAACGCAATTGACCAAAACCCCTACAAATCACTTTCTCTTCCGACAAAGAAGTTAGCTATATTGAAAACAGATGTTGATTATTTGGGGTTCTCAATGGATTTGTTTGGCAAAATAAAAGAACAACTAAATGGCTATGATGGAATTATGTTTGACTCATCAATCTCAAAAGAATTTACTCAGCAAACAATTGACTTACTTCCCAAAACCTTTTTAAAATATAAATTGGTTTCTTTGGGGGAAGAAGTCGCTCCTTATCAATCTATTTGTGATGCAGTGTTTATTGATACCCAATACTATGATAAAAGTGCGGTTAGTTATCAGCCATTACAGCCAGTCCCGTGGATAGAAGAACAACTTTCAAAACATTTTGGTTCGAATAAAAAGAAAGCTGGTTTTGTCGTGGATTTCGAAGGAAAAGTGTTTTGCAAACATAGCACCACTCATTTTCACAACCTACCTTATTTGCGCATGGTCAAAAAGATGAATATTACTATTACTTACCACCCAGCATCACATGAACACTCAGTTGAAGCACCATATGTAAGTGAAAGATTCATGGATGATTACTGCACAACAAACTATCCAACCCCTTTTTCGATAAATGAAAAATTACTCTTGGCCGACCGATACAATGCGACAGTGTTATTCCATGACTTTGGTGCTGCTCTGGATTACTTTTTTGACGTCCTCTGAAGAAAAAACAAATCAATGAGAAAACTACAATAATTCAATTAATCGTTATCTGATTCTTCATTGGTTTCATTCTTTGGTTCTTCTTCATTGTCTTCATTATCTTCTTCCTGTTCTTCCTCTCGTTCATCATTTTCCTCTTCATTTACACCTTCATCTTCACATTCATCCATTTTATTTTCTTCTTCCTCTTCTTTGGCTTGTTTTTTAACTTTTTTGTCGAATAACGATATTAATAATTTGATCTGTTTGGTTAAAACAGAATTTTCAGGTAACTCATATGTTATTTGAAGTGAAGCAACTCCATCCTCTCTTTTTTCATTCCTTTCTGATTGATCGTCCAACAATCCGAAAAACATTAATGATTCATCTTCTTGTATTAAATCCCTACTTTCAAACCCATATTTCAAAAATCCAACCAATAGATCATGATCACATTGTTCTGTCCACCAATTTGTTAAATGGACATTTGAATTTAAATCTGGAATATTCCTGTCTGGGCCTACTAATTTAATAAGTCTATTCATATATTTCAATTTCGATTCCCACTTCTTAACATTTCCTTCGACCCACATGAAATCTTCTCGGATCGAATAAACATGACCCTGCTTCAAAGTGTCATCCCTTCCTCCTCTTCTAACTCTTTTAACTGAGTGGAATTGTTCTAATAATTGAGTAAAATATTTTTTATTGACTCGATTTTTATCTGCCATTGCGGCACACTGCTTTAGGAATATAATGACCAGACTCCTTAATTCGTCTTGTTCCCATTCTGGGCCAATTCCAGATTTTTCTCTAATTACAGTAAAATCAACTCTGCCAACATTAATTACTGCCTCATATAGATTCTTCTTTAGTTCTTCTGGCATATCAGTCTTTTTCAACCTTTTTGATTTCTTTAAATCCTCTTCATCACCATCTGCTGGAATAAATATATTCTTCCTTTTCTTTCTTGAGAACTTTAATGTTTCCAGAGTTGTCAACAATTCTTCGACAATTTCTTCTGCAATTAATTTTTGTTTTGTAAGGATTAATTCAATACACCTCACTATGGTGTCTCTTTCAGGTAAAATATGTCCCTTTGCTTCATTATATGCCTCAACAACCGAATCGATATGTTGTCTCATTTCTATGATAACTTCCTCTAAATTTTGCTCAAGCCATTCGAGCAATTCCTCTGTTTTAAGTTCAAACGCCCTTTCTAAATCTTTGAATATCTGGCTGGGAGTTCTTAATTTTGGTAATACTTTGTCCCAAAAATGTTCATCATTCAAATCAACAACATCTCCTGTTTCGGAAACAAAAGTTGCTTTTGAAAAACTACTTGCTGCAGATACTTGATCCCCCTTCCAAACGACTTTTGATGTTCTTTTTTCCATGATTTGATCAATGTCTTCTTCACAGAAATTATTATCTTTATCCTCATCATCTTTTAATAACCCATAAGCTCCATATTTTAATAAAGAATCGATGTCATCTTTTGTCATTTTTTCCGCTTCTTTGGCTGGTTCTCCAGGAGAATTATTAATATTAGACAAAATGGCTTGGTCCAAGCCAAGTTTCAATGATGCCCTTTCAAACATATATCTCTCATAAGTATTTTTACTAACCAATCGATATACCTTTACTTCTTTCTTTTGACCAATTCTATGACATCTCGCTTGTGCCTGCAAATCATTTTGTGGGTTCCAGTCCGAATCATAAATAATTACAGTGTCTGCCTCACTTAAATTAATACCAATCCCTCCAGCTCTTGTACATAACAAAAAGACGAATCTCTCTCCTTTCATAAATCTGTCAATTGCGTTTTGTCTGTCATTAGATCTTACACTTCCATCTAATCTTTCATATGTATATTTTTTGTATGACAAATATTTTTCTAATATGTCTAACACTCCCTTTAATTGACTGAAAATCAATACTTTATGGCCATCCGAATGTAATTTTGGCAACAATTTATCCAATAAAACCATTTTGCCGGATGATTTAATTAATTCCTGTGCGAAATATTCTGAATCTTCTGCGACTGACCCAACTTCCTTTTCTTCAACACCAGGAATTAAAAATGGATGATTACAAACCTTTCTTAATTGAATCATTAAATTTTGTAAATGTGGTACATTTGAACCAATACATCCTTTGTTCAAAAATTCACGATTTTTATCATACAACGCTCTGTAGTATTTCTTTTGAACAAGTGTCAATTCCACTTCAATCAATATTTCTTCTTTGGGGGGAATAGACTTCTCCACATTTCCTTTAACTCTTCTCAATAAATAAGGTTGAATTTCGGTTTGTAATGCCTTAACACCATCCGCAGTCTTAGCGTCCCCAAATTTTTCATGGAAACCTTCTAGTGAAGGGAAATTAACAGGATTAATAAAGTTTAATAATGTCCATAATTCATCAATATTATTTTGGATTGGAGTTCCTGTTAATAATATTTTATGATATGATGGTATTTCTGTTAATTTTTTATTTAACTTCGAATTTTTGTTTTTAAGTCGTTGTGCTTCATCTACAACAGTCACTTGCCAATGAATTTGTGATAATGTTTCATAATCACTCATAATCATTTCGTATGTAGTAATTAAAGCGTGAAATTTTATTTGTTTTGATATTTCTTTTTCTTCTTTATTTAAATAAAACCATTCGTAATGTTGAATCATTTGTCTATTTTCCTTAGTTCCCAAATAAACGACTACATTCATTTCAGTCCATTCACTAATTTCTCTTCTCCAATGCTCTAAAGTTGACAAAGGAGTAACGACTAAAAACGGTCCTGGTAATTTTTGAAATGATCTTAAATGTTCAAAAAATGAAACTACTTGGACTGTCTTTCCTAAACCCATTTCGTCTGCCAAAATACATCCCTTTCCTCGGCACCAATTAAATACTAACCAATTAAGCCCTTCCATCTGATAAGATCTCAATGTATTGTTGTTTCTATAAACACGTGGATCTACCTGCCACAATCGATCTGGTAATGGTGGTTCAATGGTTGAGGGATCTGGTGGAATATGAAATTTCTTATATTCCTCCATTTTTTCGTCTTCTCCAATGTCCGACTTCTTTTCCCAAGTGGATTCTAAATAACTCAACCCACCTCCCCATTTCACCAAACAGTATTCTTCTCCATCAATTTCTTTAACGAACAATATTCTTTCAACGACAGTGTATTCAGGTGGAAAAATATCATCTTCTTCGTTGTATTTATATTTGGCTGCGAATCTTTTTAATTTCGTTTGTTGAATTACTTCTCCCAAATCCTTTCCTTTCACCCATTCTACGTCTCGATAACTTTTATTCTTATATTTCACCATAAATTCAGCGGATTCAATATCTTCTGACCCTCTCATTGATAATATTTTTTCAATAACCTTTTCTTGTGTTGGTCCTGTTAATAACTTTAAAGCGCTTACTGTTTTCTTCTTATCTGATTCATATTCGTCAACAACTTCTTCTTCCTCTTCGTCATCAACAATTCGAGCAGAGGACTTTCTTTCTCTGAATGCATACTTTCTTGTTGGGATAATCTCTTCCTTCTCTTCTTTAACCTTTTTTGCTTTCTTGGCATCAATAATTCTTGTCGGAATTATTTGTCTTGCAACTGGCATTGTTTGGAAGGCTTGAAGTTTGGCTTGTGTTTCTTGTGGAATTTCTTGTTTGATTGCTGCCCTTACATTTGGCCTAACGACTGGTCGTGTTTGGAACATGGCGGGTGGTGGAGGCCCTTGTAATGGATATTGCATAAATCGTCCATCCATTTGCACAGGATTAAACATTGGCCTAAATTGGCACCTTTGAATACCTGCGGGTGCCGCAGTTGTTGAATTTACACCAACAACCCTTTGTCCTGGCATCATTTGTTGGACTGGGGCAAATCTTAAACAACTTCCAATTGGAACTCTTTGATTAATGTTTGTGGTGTATGGAGCTCTGGGTTGTGCCATGTATTGCGGAGGATATCGGTATTGAGGGGGTTGGAGAACCAATCCTGGTTGTGGTGGAACATTCGCGGTTGGGGCACCTCTCCCCATTGGTTGGGCTATTGGCTGGGCTATTGGCTGGGCTATTGGTTGCTGAAGTTGAGGAGGAACACCCGATTGGAGTGGTTGATTTAATTGTAGTTTTAATGAATGACCCCCTTGGGGCATCATTCCTGGTCCTGCCATCATGGGTTGTTGTGGAATGCCTTGTTGACCCATCATGTTTTGTTGGATCCTTTGAGGGGGGACCAAACCGTTTTGTGGCATAGGGATTTGTCCACTTGGGGGTTGTAGTATTAAATTTGGTTTTTGTGGTTGTTGAGGAGGTTGTGGTTGTTGATTTACGGTTTGCATATTCATGTTTTGAATAATCTCTTTTTTCACTTCAGCAGTTGGTTGAAAAACTTGGGTGTTTTCTTGTTTTAAAGCCAAAGGAGGTTGTTCATTAGCGCTATGCACGAATTTAGGCTCGAGTGCAATTTCTTTTTTGATTTCAATTTGGACTTCTTCCATTTTTTTTTCTCCAATACTTTGAATGTCATGTTCATTATTTGTTGTCTGTTTGATAACTTCATTCATTTCTTGCTTAATTTCTGGGGTTGTTTCAGGATTAAATTGAGGGATTCCTTCTTCTTTTGAAATTTGGCCTATTGGTTTATCACCATCATTTTCGACAAATGTATGACCGGTTTCACTTGTGGGGATGACGACGTTTTGATCACTATTGACGATTTCTTCTTTTTTAACAACAACATTTTCATCTGTTGGAAAGATATCGGGTTGTGGTGGTGATTGACTCATGAACAGAAAATAAATGATCTCAATTTTATTTTCCATACAAAACCCTTGGATAAAAAACATTTTAATTATGTCTCTGAAGAGAGTCCATTATGTCACACTCCTTAATCATTCACTTTTCTGTTTCTTTTTATACTTTCTTTTCGATAACAAACAACAGTATTTTCAATAATTTATGATTGGTTCTTGTTTTTTTTCATTTTCGGGAAAAACAACCCTAAAATTTTCTTTTTTGTTTCTCAGTTTTTGGAGAACCCAATCTTTTTCTCTTTTTTTTTCTCTTTTCAAATCTTAAAAAAAGTCATTGAATTTTCATTTTTTCTCTTTTAATTTTTAAATTTTTCATTTTCAAAGAACCTCTTTAAGGAAGGGCCAAACGATTTTTTTTCTTTTGAAAGAACTATTTATTTTCAAAAACACATTCGTTTTTAATTTATACATGGCGAAGGTTGTTTTCAAAAATCTCGAAGAATTAAAAGGTATTGTTCAAATGATTCAAAGAACCGATATGGACCATATCCCAGTTTTTTTATCATCCGAAGCATTAAAAATACAAATGTTTAATTCACCAAGAACTGTATATTTTTCAATTGATTTTAAAAAAGAATTATTTCATTACATCGAATGTTCAAAAGAAATTAATTTTTTCATTCCAAGTCAGTTCTTTTGTGATTATGTTCTCAAAGTATGTCTTGTTTCTTCTTCTTTAATAATAGAAATTAAAAATGATACAATTCAGTTCACCACTTTTAAAAAGGGCGCCCAGTTTAACTCAACAATTCCTTTGAAATTGGACAATAACCCACTTGAATTCCAAAAACCTCGAACTAAAGGTGACGCAAGAATTACTATGGCCTCTGCTGACTTGGTTAAATCAGTTAAATTGGTTGGTCGTTTGGAGCAACCACAAATATCTTTTAGGATACATAAAAATAACAAATTCGAAATTGTGGGTTCAGGAAATAGCATTTACCAAGATTCCATTCAGTTTTATGGAGAGAATGGCGTTAAGGCTTCAACAAACATTACTGAAGTGTTTAATACCTCAACTTTACTCGACTTTATATGTGTGGCCCCACCTTTGGATTACATTACGATGATATTTAATAAAACCACACCAACCCATTTCCAATACCACAACGCACTTCTTGACGTTGTTATTGTTATTTCAAAAATAAGTGAATAAAAAATAATTGAATTTAAATTTCTTTACTTCATCAGTTTTCTTCGCAATCTATCAATAATTTTCTTTTGATGTTCTTCATCAACTCCCTTTTCTCTTATTCTGACAACTTCTCCTTCTTTGAAAACTGGTTCTTTAGTTTCTTCTTCCATTTTAGTTGGTAGTGGCAATACGCTGCTGTATTCCTCAAAGTCATCGTCACACATTTCCATTTTGATATGTTTTTTCGAGAATAATCCGAAACCACCGCCAATTCCCCATCCGCTTCCCCATCCGCTATTATTTCCTCCTTTTAATTTATAAACAGACTCTTTCATATCTTTTAACGCTTCTCTTAATTCCTTCATAGTTGTTGCCTTAAAGAAAATTTCAGGGATTTCAGGTAATTCCCCTTCATAGACGGAATTTAATTCAATTTGTTTGAACGTTGTATGTTTTGTTGCTTCCAATAATTCTTCTCTCATTCGTTTCTCCTTTTCTTCTTCTGGTAAATCTTTGAATCCTTCTATGGCTTCAAGCCTCTTTTGGACGATGTGGATCATATTTGCCATTCCAACTTCTTCCATAGACCCAGCAATAATAACATCCGCCAATGCGTCTGCTGATTTTAATGGAACAAAATTACCGCCAGTTAATACGGCGACGGCTCTCATTAAATCCCTGAGATGTTTATATGATAATGGTTCAGTTGCGACTGAATATATTTGGATATCTTTGTTAATAGCTTTTAGCACAGTGGATTGGAAATCAAAACCACATGGACATCCATTCTTGAAATGATCTCCAGAATCACCAAAACCATGTGGTGGGGCATCTGCTATCCATACAATAATTTTCGCGGCAAATTCTCTATATTCCAAAGTGTTAACTGCACAATCCAAAGCACAAGCAACTGATTCTGGTCCATCTCCTCCACCGTCAGCATGCATATCGTCAACAGCAGCTTTAATTTTTTTAAAGTCAGTCATCCAGTCATGACACAAAAATGGAAAAGCAGATCCTTGTTCATGATCTTTATATTCCACCAATGCAAATCTTAAATCAATTTTTTCTGATCCCCTTATGGTATCAACAATTCTTTGTATATTATTTTGAGCAGATTGTAAATAGGATCCCATTGATCCAGTTGTATCAACCAAGAACACAAGGTCTAGTTGTCTTGTCATAAAGCTTTTTTATTTTCAAGTTTTTTTAGTTCCAAATTTTTAGTTGAAATAAGAACTAAATGTTGAGTTTTGTTCACAGTTTTAGATTCTCTTTTTTTAACACCCGAAGTCTCGCCCACTCACCAAGTGGGCCGGAGTGGAACAGCAACCACTTACTTTATTTTCAACTGTTCAATAATTTTCTGAACACTCCAATCATACATTTATTTTTGGTTCGGAATTGGCTTAAACTAAAAAATCACATTAATTTTTGAATGAAAAAAACGTATGTCGATAGATATTCTATGATGATCGTTAGTAAATATTTCGAAAATGAAGAAGACTTTATTGAAATGATGAGTGTATGTAGAAAATATAAAGACTTAACAGACCAATTTCATTTTAATCCAATATCCATAACAAATACACAACTATTTCCAAATATTGAAACACAGTATTTGTATGAAGACGGAGAAGATGAAATTGAAGAAATAAATAATTTTGTTGTTTGTTATAAAGTATCTTACAAACATTTCAAACAACACAAACAAAAAGCAAACAAATGGCTTAACATTTGTTTTGAAAGAACTGACAGAGAAAAAGGAAGTGTAGAAATACCAAAAGAAGCAAAAACTTTGGGGTTTGGATGTTTTGAACAAACATTACTGGAAAGACTGACCATTCCAGATACAATTGAAAAAGCAAGTCCTTATTGTTTTTATTCAAATAGATTTTTATCTTCCATTCAACTTTCATCGAATTTGACTCAACTCCAAAATGATTGTTTTAAGGGATGTGTTTCATTAAAATCAATTTTACTCCCATTAAAACTTCAAATCATTGAGAAGGGCTGTTTTTCTCATTGTTCTTCTTTAACTTCTATTGCAATACCATCTCAGGTATATATCATTGGGGATGAATGTTTTGCTCATTGCGAACAATTAATTGAAATTAGTTTACCTGACACACTTACTTCGATTCCTCCTAAGTGTTTTTCTGATTGTGTTTCATTAAGTAAAATTGATTTACCCACTTCGATTCAACAACTTAGTGATCAATCATTTAGAAAATGTATAAACCTAACGTCTATTACTCTTCCATTCAACCTTAATGCAATAAAAAGTAGTTGTTTTGAATATTGTTTAAATCTATTCGAAGTAAGTTTGCCGAAACGTTTAACTTTCCTAGATTTATGTGCGTTTTTCAATTGTTCTTCTCTTCATTCCATTTACTTTAATACAACTTCTTTGGAAAGACTAAAAAATTCAACTTTTTCAAATTGCACATCTTTACTTGCAATCCAACTCCCAAATGGAATTGTGGAATTAGAAGAAAATTGTTTTGAGAATTGTGTGTCATTATCTTCAATACAATTTCCTTCTTCGTTAATGAGAATACGTTCTAATTGCTTTTTCAATTGCACATCACTGAAAATAGCATCCAATTGCTTGGACTCAACGATACAAATAGATGATAATGCCGTTGGGCAATTGATTTAAGTGTCAATAAAAACTAAATTAAGTTATTTGAACAAATTTATTATTTCTTTGTTTTTTTCTTTTCTAATGGCTTTTTGGGTTCGAAATCAACCATTTTATCAATGGTGAATCCATTTTGTTCATCAGTTTCAATTCCAAGAGTTTCATAAAACTTACTAAGTTTCGTCCCAGATGATTCAGTCAATACCTCAGATGCTTCTTTACAAATTCTTTTTCTCCGTTTCCATTCACGTAAATAATTGGCATTCCTTTTTAACAAATCCCCCTTTTCTTTGGGGTCAATCTTAATCTTTTGGTCTTTAAATCCTTGGTATTTCTCTTCTAGTTTAGCAACTTCTTCAGAAAGTTGCTTTAATTGTTTTTGTAATTCTTCGTTAGAAAGTTGTGAAGACAACGTTTTATTCAACTTTTCTTCCGCAGCCAATTCTTCTTTGATTGTTGTTAAATTAACTTTCAATTCCTGCCTTTGGGTTTCCAAATCCCTTACTGCGTCAGGGGTAACGTCCTTAAGATTATTTTGATTATACCAATAGATTTTTTGTTTACCATTGACCTTCTCGATAATATCTCCTCTTTCACTTAATTCTTCCAACACTCTTGTGACTTCGGCCAATTTAACTTCGCCATGTAAATTCTCTGAGATCGTTTTGGCGTTATATGGCCGATTTTGCTTTTGCATATACTCGAGTACAATTTTTTCAGAATCTCCTTCTTTTTTACTTTCTTTTCGTTTTGACATCCCCTTTTACTTTTCCCAGTTTCTTTTAATTATGCTTTTCATTTTTGTTGTTAGAAACTTTTCTTTTTTCTCTTTTCATAAATCCCTCAATGTATATAACAAAAAATACCAAAATAAAAATAAATTTTTGTTTTTAGCCCATGTTGAAAGTATTTCCAGAGCCCCTTGGGTTGAGATCCTTGAATTCGTCCCACTCACGCTTTTCTTTTAACTTTTCATCGTCATCATCAGAATCTTCGTCAGCAGAAGTACGGTCTGGTTCGGTTACTGGTTCCATCATTTCTTCTCTTTCTTCCTCTGCAAAGTCGTCATCAGTCATTAATCTACCAAACTTAAATCTTGGATTGAATACTCCTTTCATTATCTCAAGTTTTTCAGGTTTATAAGCATACCCTTCAACTATTTCAGTATTGGCCTCGGCAACCCGTTGATTATGAGCAGCAAACCCTTGTAGTTGTTCTAAATCTTGAGTAGTTGGTTGTTTGGGGATTGTGAAAGTTTTAAATTCTTTTCTTCTTTTTTCCGCTTCTTGGTCTTCTTTTTCTTTTCTACTTTCGAATTGACCCTTTTCTTTTAAGGCATTAATTTCCTTAAGCATTGTTAATTCCCTTTTTTGATACCCATAATTATCTAATGATTCTAAAATTGATACATTAATCAACGCTTTCCAATAATCTCTTTCATCTTCGTCATCAATATCTTCTCTTCCTTGGTTTCTTTTATTTTCAATAAATTTTAATGTTGCTTTTGCTTTTTGACTTTCCCTATACCTTTCAATTCTTGTTGTTCTTGCTTGTTCAGCTGTTTCTTCAATTCCATTTAATAAATTTGTAACGTGTTGTTTATTAATGAATTTAAGTTTTGACATTTCATTTAAAAAGGTAATATAATATGATTGCGATAATTCCAATGCCTGAGTTCTATTCTCTTTTAATTTTCCGTATAACTCTGCTGCCGTGAAATTTATTAACAAATATCCAATGGAATTTGTTGAAATATCATCGAAATCTTCATTTTTACTTATTGCGTGAGTATTATCTCTTTTCTTTCTATACTCCTCTAATTCTTTCAAACTGGCAAATACTTCCTCATCATTTTTAACGATGTCATACGATTGTAATACTTTAATTGGGACACATCCATTAACGTCACTCATGATTAAATGCCAATAAAAATTTAAAGATCATAAAAAAAGAGGAACAAAGACAGTAAAATTGCAAAAGGTACCAATGAATGGGATAATTCTTCAAACAAAAAAAAACATAATTTTTTGACAACCAACAAATACTTTTTTCTTAAAAAAATTAACAAAAATGAGAAAAATTGGAAAATTTGTTTTGAAAAAACCTAACTAGAACCCTTCTATTATCCACCACGTTGTGATGATGTGCGTTGAATTTAAATAGAAAATTGATAACTCTAGAGTTTATCACATTTTATGTCCATTTCTGCTCTCCATCAACACAGACTCCAATACGTCCCAGTTTTACCAAAACACATTGTCGATATTGACAATGTTACTATTGAAGATGGCGAAAAAACTCAATCAGCTGTTGATCAAAAAGAACTTTCAGAACTCTTCAAACATACCTATGGACTTCCAATTTGCAAAATCACTGCAGGCAAAAATGCTGAAATTCACAGAGCCATTAGATGTGGTTTCATTCTTTCAGGTGGACCTGCTGCTGGAGGACACAATGTCATTGCTGGTCTTTTTGATGGATTACAAAAAGGAAATAAAGAAAACAAACTCTTTGGTTTCAGATGTGGAGCTGGAGGAATTCTCAATAATGACTATCTTGAAATTACTGCCGAACTTATTGATCAATACAGAAACACTGGAGGATTCGATCTTGTTGGTTCTGGAAGAACTAAAATCGAAACTGACGAACAATTTGCCACTGCTTTCAAGAATGTTACTGCTTTGAATCTTAATGCTATGATTGTGGTTGGTGGTGACGATTCAAATACCAATGCCGCTCTTCTTGCTGAATATTTCGCTGCTCGTGGAAGTGAATGCGTTTTTGTTGGTGTTCCAAAAACCATTGATGGTGATCTTAAGAATGAATACATTGAAACTTCATTCGGTTTTGATACTGCTTGCAAGACTTATGCTGAGCTCATTGGAAATATTGAAAGAGATGCTATTTCATCAAGAAAATACTGGCATTTCATTAAATTAATGGGAAGATCTGCTTCTCATATTGCTCTTGAAGCTGCTCTTGAAACTCAACCAACTTATTGCATTATTTCTGAAGAAGTTGAAACCAAGAAAATGACTGTCAACCAAATTGCCACCGAAATTGCCGATATTGTTATTGCCAGAAGTAAAAAAGGATTAAACTTCGGTGTTGTTTTGATTCCAGAAGGACTTCTTGAATTCATTCCAGAAGTTAAAGTCCTTATTGGAGAACTTAATGATCTTCTTGCCCATAACAAAGAAGAATACAGCAAACTCACTGAATTCTCAGCCCAAAAAACTTTCGTTTGCGAACACGTTTCTGCTGAATGTGCTGCTACTTTCAAGACCCTTCCAGAAAATATTGCAAAACAACTCCTTCTCGACAGAGACCCACACGGAAATGTCAATGTTTCCGCCATTGAAACTGAAACATTTGTTTCCGGGATTGTTAAGGCTGAAATCGCTAAAAGAGGAATCAAAGTTCCATTCTTCCCAGTTCATCACTTCTTCGGTTATGAAGGAAGATGTGCCTTCCCAAGCAATTTCGATGCCACTTATTGTTATGCTCTTGGTTACACCGCTTTCATCTTGGCTGCCCTTAAAAAGACTGGACAAATTTGTTGTATTTCTGGACTTAAGAATCCAGCCGAAAACTGGGTTTGTGGAGGTGTTCCTTTAACTGTTATGATGAATATGGAACAAAGAAGTGGTTCAATGAAACCAGTTATTAAAAAGGCTCTTGTTGAACTTGAAGGAAAACCATTCAAATTCTACGAATCAAAGAGAGTCCAATGGGCCTCTGCTGAAGATTTTGTATTCCCAGGTGCCATCCAATATTTCGGTCCAGCTGAAGTTTGCGATCAACCAACCAAGACCCTTCTTCTTGAACAAAATTAATTTAGACTTCTTTTTATATTTCAACGTTCTAAAGTTTATATTTAAGTCTTACAAAATAAATTAATTAAAATATTGAATGTTGTGACGATGGTTGTTGTGATGAAGATTGTGGTATGGGTGGGTTTTGTGAAAATATTTGTGTTTGTTGATTTGGTGTTTGACTTGTTTCATGTGGGAGGTCATCAACGTCAAGAGTTATTTGAAATGGATCAATTTTTATTGCGAACATTGTGTCAATAACAAGTTCTTTTAAAATTTCTAAATAATTCACAATAAAATTGAATTATAACAAAATTATATTTGTTCTATAATTCTTGAAACTAATATAGAGGCGTTATGTGAGGCTCGGTCTAAATAACCCATCATCTTCTCATGACTTTTTCCATCTTCAGATGGAACATCTGATAAGGATCTAATAACAATAAAACGCATTCCTAATTTGGTGCAAGCGTGTGCAACAGCACATCCCTCCATTTCAGCACATACTATTCGACCATCGAAATGCTCTTGAATGGAATTGACCATTGGTGCAGAAACAAAAGCATCACTAGTCCCAATTGTTCCGCAATGAATTGGTGGTAACTCGTTTGAAATACACGATTTTGCAATGGAAACAAGTTCATTATCACTAAACCAACTCTTTGGTTCACCTAATACTTCTCCATAAGCAAAACCAAGGGCGGTAATATCTACGTCTGTATAAACCAACTCAGTTCCAATCACTATATCAAGTTCTTTTTGACCCAATTTCATTCCACCTGCACTTCCAAGATTTATTATAATATCAGCATTAAATACATACTTCATATTAGTCACAGAAAGAGCAGCATTAACTTTTCCGACACCACATTGGGTGATAATAATTTCTTTATTATTGAATTGAACGTAATAATATTGTATTCCATTTTTTTCTCTTGACTCTGAGTTGGGATATTTATTACGAATTGCTTCAAGTTCAGCTTTCATAGGGGCAAGTATTCCGATAATCATTAAACCCAAATGATTTTTTTGACATTTCTTGTTTGAATTTTTAAGATTTTTTCTTTTTTCTCACCACCCAATTCTTTTTGTGTTTGTTCTTCTGTATTTCATTCCCCTTTCATTATCTCTTAAAAAAAATATTAATACTCGTAAATTAATTGTATGTCTTTCGTTGAAACGTTTAAACAAACACCTTTTAAAATAAATGAATTATTTTAAATATTTTTTGGCATTATAACAATGCTCTCTACGATCGGTCTCGAGGGATCACCTTCTTCGGCTTTCTTTTCTTCATTTTCAATTACCATTATTTTTATTTTCTTTCTTAATTCTTCACATTCTTTCTTTAATTCCTCAAGTTCTTTTAAAACAATAGCTTTATCATTTTCCAATTGCCCATTTTTTTCATTTACAATTATGATTTCTTTCTGTAATTCAATTGCTTTGTTAACTCTATTTTGGAATTCCACAGCATCCATTTCTTCATCTCCAACTAATTTTGAAATCGAGAATAACATCTTTTTCTTTTCTTTTGTTAACAGTACGTTATATTCAATCAATTGTTTATTTGCTCCATCATTAAGTTTTGGGAAATATTCTGGATTATTTATATAATCTGACTCAAATAAATGCATTAATGCTTTCTTGTAATTGGCTGATTTAATTGCCACATCCTGTTTCTTGAAATAAAAATTGTAAACCATTTCATCTATTCTGTTACATACGTCTTTTGTGTTTCTTTCCCACAATCCCCCTTCATTTGAAATTCCATTCAATAAAAACTTCTGTTTGTAGTTTTCATATACGTGAATAATTTCTCTCGTTCTTTTGTCGATTCCTTCATTGTTCATTTCAGTTTGGAATAACAAGTATTGAATATCTTTTAATAATTCAACATTATCTCTATCATAAATCAAAGTTCCAACATCCACAAAATTTCCGAATTGGTTTGGCATTTTGATTGGGTAATGACTGCTATCCAGTTCGAGTCTACATAATCTGAAACAATACCAATAGTATTCTAACAACTTTTTTGCATCTTTATCGGATGAAATTCCTAAGTTGCTTTTGAAGGAATTATAAGTAGAGTAATTGTTATGTTTCTCACAACATTTTGCAACAATATATTTTCTGGAATTATTCCAAAGAGTTGTGTCTTTGACGTCAATTTCAGTCACATCATTTGCGTTACCAAGATATGAAACAGTGATATTGTAAAATCTAATTTGGTCTCCTTTTATTTGGTCAGACACTGGAATTAAAGAAAACAAATAATGTAAGTCCGAATAAACGTAAAAATAGTTTGTTTGAAGTCCAACATTAAATGTCATCGCAGCATTTTCAATAGTCATTATTGGCATTTCCAAGTCAATTTGTTTATGTAATAAAATATTTTTAAAATCAGTACCAAGCCTTTTTATTTGTTCACATTTTAAACAATCTGGAACACCTCCATCTTTTCTTAATTCATCAAACTTCTTAAAACAACCATATTGGTCGGGAATAACTGCGTATTGTTTTTTTACTTCATCCATTACATTCTTAAAAATATAATTAAGCAATTCATTGTATTCTTTGGTAGTAATTGGTATGTGATCAAGTTTTTTGTAACTCTCCATTTGTCGAAGCATAATATCAAGAACATAAACATCAATGTTTGACCAAGCAGACTCATTTAAATTGTTTTCTATCTTGGCATTTTCAGGAATGACAGTATCAAACAAATTTGACATATACTTGTAAATAAACTTTCTTTTTGCAATGAATTTCGAATCAAATACTTCTTTATCGTCGACAACGCATTGAATTAATAATGAGACTCTTTTCAAAAACTCTTTGTCATATTCTCTTTTTTGTTCCACACTTGGTTGATATCTAATTCCATAGTGACGATAATTTGGATTTACTTTCTCCAACAACTCTTGGTCCATGTTTCTTTTTAATTTTCCGACTTCAATGTTGATGAAATCACACACCTTTGTTGTGTTATAAATAATTGGAACATTTATTTTTTTAATATCAGTGTGTAAACAAAGTCTTTTCCAATTTCCAGTAATGTTTTCCATTATATCATTTGCAATTGGGCATACTTTTCTTACGGTTGCAAATCCTTCTGTGTTAAACTTAATTAATTGACCATTCATATTTGGTACAATGTCAAAATAACTTAATAGTTGTGGTTTGATTTCACTTAAGAACAACAACAAATCATCAAAGAATTCGCCAGTCGTGACTTTTGGAAACATTTTAGAAAAACCAACCATGCTTTGAAGTTCAGAAATTTTTTGAGTCAAATTTTTCACGGTAATAATTCCACAACCCTCCCAAAGAGCAGAATTCCAGTCTTCAATATATTCTTTCAAACACATTTTATCAGGATATAATCGAGAAACAATATCATAAAATACTCCAACCTTTTCTTTTTTACTATTTAATTTGGGGAATACAAGAACGTTTTTCCCATTAATTTGCAATTGTTTTAATCCAGAAGAAGTTTCAACAATTGGGAAATTAATTACGATGTTCCTTAATGGAGTCATGAAATAATTATAATAGAACTCGGCATCAAAGAATCTTGAAAAAACTGGAATTTCTTTTAAGCCTCGTGCAACTAATACAAGCCCAGTATAATCATAACTTGTCAGATGATTCATAAATTCTCTGTAAATATTAACAACTTCCTTTAAAATCATTCTGTTAATTCCAGTATCACTAACTTTATTTGTGGTATCGTTAATATCACTTCCATTTAAATACAATGCCTCTCTTTCTGAATCCGGTTGAAAATCAGGGGAATTCACAATAAAGGGTAACTTAATTGCTTCTGATCCAACTAACGGTAAAACACAATAAAAAGAAGGTCCATGCGTTTCGATTAATTTCTTGTTTTGTCCAAATTCTACAGCATAGTTAATTCTAAGGACTCTTGCAACATTGAAACGATGGGTAAGGGGTTGGTTGAGTTGTTGATAAGTTCCAACTAAGAATTGTCTTTTGGTAGTTAAATTATTTTTTTCAAAAACCAATGTTTCGATGGTCATATTTCCTTCCGTAATTGATGCCTCTCTCCTAATTAATGTTTCTTCTCCTTCATCGTCAATAAATACTTCTTTTACTTCTTTACAGAATAATAGGGTTTGGGCAATATTTTCCCAAATATTTTCTATTCCTTTTTTTAAGGCATTTCTACTTGTTTGGTTTTTAATTTTGTAGACGTAAGTTGTCCATCCAAATGGGTTTTTATAGTACTTCATTGACTCTCTCATTTTCTTCACTCCTTCCAATAATTCCTCATCTTCGTAACCATCTCGATACATTGTAGCACTAAATCCAACTACTTTATCGGTGTTTCCATTTTCAGGGTAAAGATCCCCTGTCACTGCCACTTCTTTTGAAATTGTATGAGTTGTTAAAAACCCAGTTCCAAATCTTCCAACTGACTCTGTATCATTTTGTTTCCCTTGTGAGTATTTGTAAAACAAAGCTAATTGAGAAGCACCTGTAAATGGAGATCCATTATGTGAGAATGAAAAAGTTTTATTATCAACAATTACTCTGATAGATACATCCCTCTTCCTCGGATCATGGGCAATGGAATCTTTTGCGTTTTGCATTAATTCCCAGAACCATCTTTTACAGTCATTGTCTGTTGGTTGGTTTAATTGTCTTAATCTATTCTTAATATTACTAATGTACATCTTATCAAGCAAATCTTCAAATGCCCCTTGAACACTAAGTGGAGTATCAATTAATTCAGCCTCTTGTGCCATTGAATGACAATTCTGATCCTTTTTCTCTTTAAATAGGCATTTTTTGAAAAAAGAGCATCAATCAATTGATGTTTATTTTTTCTTTTTGTGAATGTATTGATCAATTTTAAAAAAAGTATAGTTTAAAAGGCCTCTAGGTTTAAACCGCCAAGCCGTTCTGTTTTTCTGAGACACAACAAAAATTGAAAACCACAACAACTTCATTTTTTTGTAATTTAATTCCAAAAAAAATTAAAACTAAAAACTAAAAATAACAAATGATTTTTTTTTTGTTTGTGAGCCTAATTTCTGTTGTGAGTGGTGCGGTTTGTTAATTCGGGTTTCATGTGAAAAAATTAAGAAAACTAATTTGCAAAGATATATTTCAGGATAGAGAAATTATCAAGAATTGGGAATGGGGAGCAATCAGTTACTGGTTTATCAAAAATTGGGTTTGAATGTTTTGATATTGATGGTGTTGTTTTTCCATTGTTTGACCGATTAAAGGTGTACGTAAATTGTGAAGACTTTTTTGATACAATCGGCAATGTTACTTTTCCATTTTGTTCTTACATTATGCCTATTTCTGGTCCAACTGGGAAAACAAATGTTGGGCACATAGCTGGTTGTTTTAATACCCAGTATAATGGTAACATAACTGAATATGACGCAACAAGAACACTGTTGGTTTCAGACGACGTGTATGAATTAACTTCATGGAATGTTATTGGGGAAAACGTAAGTCCTGTAATTCATTTTTATTCGTCAAAACCAGTTCAATACCTTGTTACAATGATGGTTTTGAATAAAACTTCTGATTGTTATTACATAAGACCTCTAATTTTATTCGACAAGGTATTATATTTAAATGTTGGTTTAATTCACATCCCAATGAATCGTGATGGAACTTTTAGTTTGTGTATGGAAAATGTTACTCGATTGGCTTTTGTCTCTGTGACTGGGTATCGGATTTCTTTTACCAATTTTGATGCGAATAGAATGCATGAAATATTTCAGAGTTCAACAAGACTCCCCGATCTTTCAACTCATGCGGAAGACCCCCAATGGAGCCCGATGAAATGTGTTCATTGCGATAAAAAAACAATTGATTATTCGGTGTATGACAGAAAGTATGATTGGAAAGCAACTTTGTACAAGAATGGAATTGACCAGGAGGGTGTTCAGTTCCCGTTAGTATTTAAAGAAGGAATTAATTTGGGATATAAAACAGTAACCCCATTTTTTATCAGGCGTTTCTTTAAGGCCGTTGATGCGTACTTTGTTGTCAATAGGGAATATAAATATTTGGTTGGCGGAATTGTAAATATGGTCAAAAATGATGAGTTATTCAGAAAATGTGAATTGAAATATTCTGAGAAAACTGTTGGGGAATTTAATTCTTCAATGTGCTCAACCAATACAACAAGTTGTAAAGTGTGTGGCGGCACTATTGATTGTGTTATATTACATCATGTTATGTTCTTAACTGGGACTCGATGTGGTAATATTAATAATAGTTTCTACTATAGATTCGAAGAAGGAACTGTCATTGTTGATGTTATTTCTATTTTTCTGGTTAATCAAAAAGGAATAGAAGACCACGAAATGTGTTCACAAAATTCACATAAATGTAATGGAATGGAATGTACTCCTCCAAAATTACTCAATGGCTCAACACATTGTGTCCCATACTGTGGGGCTTGTCGGAGTGGGTTTTCATGTAATAACGAAGGAAAGTGTATTCAAAACAAACGATAAAACAGAGTTAATGTAAATTAATTTAAATTCTTTTTCACAAATCAGATATCGAGTCTTCTTGGAATGCTTCGTTTATTATTTTAAGTTTTCTTCTTTGGCTCACCCTTTTAACTACAACTACTACCATAATTACAAGAACAACACAAAGTACAATTGCAAACACACCACCAACTATCCCAATAATTATTCCAGTCAAATCAGTTATTTCTACGGGGCTATCTTTTGGGGGAGTGAGATCTGTAATAACTGGATAAACAGTCCCAGGTTGATTAACAATGTTGCAGACCCTTTTTGAGCTGTCATTTAAATATTCCGGAGTTTCGATTGGCTCTAATACAACAAAATCATTATCCTCATTTACTCCTTCCATTACGTAAATCATTTCGATCTTCTGATCATCAGCGAGTTGTTCGGAACAATAGTCATTAACCTCCACACAAACAGTGAAGTCGTCGGTTATATAATCTTGGTTATCAACCGTAATTCCATCGCCAACAAGGTAAGCGCTTCCACTATCCCCCAAATCAACTGAGGGAAGGGTGATTGTTTCTCCTTTTTTAGTGGTGAATTTTTTGAGTCGATCGAACTTGATTCTTGGGGGTAATTGATTTGGTTTTCTTTTTGATTTGGTTTTCATTGCTGTTGGTGTTACACTTTCTTGTTCTTTGTCTTCATTTTGCGAATTTAATATGTTTTGAATCTTATATTTAAGTGTTGTGGCATTTAACGTTTCTGGTGTTGAAACAACAGTATTCGATGTTGTAGCATCAGAAGTAACAGAAGAAACAGTTACAGGTTCCCCAGTATCAGAAACAACTTCTTTCAATTCAACTTTTGCTTTTGATTCACTACTGGAAAACATTAGCTGAGCGCATTGACTTGTTGTTCCTTCTTTTTCGCATTGCAATAGATATATTAACTTCCCATAAATACATTCACCATATCCTGTGGCATTTGTTATTCCATGGAAGAAATCCGTTCTGCACTGGTATTCGTTTATGAAATCATATTTCTTCTGTGATGCTAATTTATAAAGGGTTGAAGAATAGACATCATTTGCTTTAATTCCACAGTTGACAACTGTAAGTTCTCGTTCAGCACAAGAAGATGAGCCACAACAATTTGGAATTATTTCTTCGTCTTTTCCAGTTTGGGAATAAAGGGAATATTTATAAGTTGGTTCAGAACAAGTCCCAGGATAATCTTTGCCAACTTCTTCTATTGTTGATTCTTGACAAACTGTTTTTATAAATAAATCATATTTATTTGTCAAAACACCCCAATACTGCGCAACAATCCTTTGCGCTAAATATTTATTTTCAATAAAATCAATATTTAATAATTTTGAATATTCATTAAATGGCAGGTCTCCCCAAACAGAACTATTAACAGGTTGTTCAATTTGGGAATTTATAATTATTCTATATTTTTGAGAGTTAATCTGATAAATTATATTGGACCCTTTTAAATTAATATTTTTCTTTCGTTCATTAACAATGCTTATACTTTGTCTGTCGACACTATCAATTCTTGACGTCCAATTCAACATGAAATAAAGATACATTCCATCAACTGGTGCTTCTTCGGTTTTTAACCCAAATGCCACCTTAATTGCATTTTCATAGCTTTTCCCAACTTTGGCCACTTTAAGTAGTCCAGTTGAGGCCAGAAGTTTTAATGGGAAGTCAATGGTATCCCCATGTGTTAAATTGAAGTTATACTTTGTTAATGATTCTTCATTCAAACTTTCAGCGTTCTGAGTGTTAATAAACACCTCTGCAATGCAGTCATGAGGATAAATTTGGGTTAGTGATAACTTCGAAGGATAATACAAATGTGCTGCAACGGAATAAACTATTTCTTTTGGCTGAACTGAACAAGAGGTACTGTATGGATCTGGTGCCTTAAAGTTAATTAATTTATAACCACTGTCATACGAACGAATTCCAGAGTCAGTCAAGGCATACTTATCAACTGCGGAAATAACTTTTTCTTCAGTACTCATTTCGTTTGTAAATAATTGGAATTTACCTTCATATGTATAGGATTTATTCGATTGAAATGCAACAAAAATGGGTTCTGAAGAAGTGAATGTTATTACCGAAGAAATGGGTTCCTCAGAGAAACTTGTTGAGAATGAAATTGGGTTGATTCCAGTCACCGTTAATAATTCTTTTGAAACACACTCCATGGCGTCTTTTCTTGACTTTAATGGAGGTGTTTGTTGTGTTGTGCAAAACCCGTTTCCTGTTACAATTGAATTTATTTTGGTTGTCATTGCGTTGTCAAGAACAAATACTGAGGTTTCACCACTTGTTTCAGTGTAAAGAATACAATAAGTGGAACTGTCACAATTAATATATTTAAATGTTTTTGCATTTGACAGAGAGAATGATTGTTTTTCAAAAGTGGAAAGAGTAATGGTGTCAGAGGAAGTTTGATATTTAATTTTGTAAAAATAAATAGAAGTATCGAATTGAGTTGCCAACACTTGATAGTCCCCAACAGTTCTTAAAAAAATTGGATTTCCTGCAATTGAAACAATCGCGCTTGCAACAGTTTTTGGACAAGAGTATTGGACATGATAAAATATATTTTCATCAACATTAAACAATAACATGACGTCTTTACCAACAGACGCCACCAAAAATTTGTTTGAATAGGAATTGATGAAATCATGCTTTGTTTCAGAAGAGAAAGCCAAAACGTGAGTGGTATTTTGAGCAAGATAAAATGAATTACTTCCACTAATCATTTTTTCCATTGAACCCTTTTGATTTAATTGAAACAAATTTGCGGAAACAAAATACAAAAGAAAGCAAATGATAGGAAACATAAAATGATTTTAAACAGTTCCAATAATTAAAAAATAAAAAATGAACAAAACTCGCATTTTTTGACAAAAAGAGAAATCAAAAGGGTCTTTAAATAAACAATCCAAATTAAAGGTTGGCATTGATTTTTATTTAACATTTTTGTTTCTAAAAAAAGTGTTCATTATTTGGCTTTTTTTAGTAAGTACGAAACAGTGTTGTCACTAAATGGGTTTTTTTTAAATATATGGTCTTGGGGTCGTGTCTTGCACCAAAAAACATCGCAAATGCTCAACAGCAGTGAATGAACCAGTCCCTCTCCATATCACTTCATTTGGAGGACTTAGAACAATCGCCTCAGTATCATTCTCTAAGATCTCATTTTCACCCACAATCCTAAACACTATTCCATTTAGCAGTATCGGCCTATCTTGGGTTTCGATAGATAAATCTTCATTTTTATATCCCTTAATTGTTTCTTTGTCAACCACAACATCCGTTCCTCGAACCACAACACAATTATAAACATTATTCCAAGGTTTGGATGCCTTATACAGACAAAACCTTCTTTCCTCGAAAGGAATTCTTGTAAATTCTTCAACGATTCTCTCCAATGATCGCATATGGCAGTATTTCTCTTCACAGAAAAATTCATAGGCATTTATTAAGTCTGAGGCAACGTCAATAACGTTATCGAATATTGATTCGCAAGAGGCATAGTAATACGGTTGGCCAATAATATCAATATATCCAATGTACACGGATTTTAAAAGTGACTCAACCCAGCCAAAGTATTTTGGGAATAGAATAAGTGAAGAATTATTTATCATTGTTTTATACTCGTCTCGCAGTAAAGAATTATTCATTATTTCTATTGCCTCGACAAACTGAGAAATAGATTTTTCATTTCCATTGATAAGAATTGGTAATTCTCTATATCTGTGGATATAACCATTGCTAAGGGTTAATGAATTAACGTCTGATTGAACAAATCTATTGAGTAAGAGCACTTCATCACCCAAATTTATTTCTTCAAATGTTTTATTTTTTCTTTTCCATTCAAAAGAGTTTCCCTTTAATGCCTCAAGAGCATTTGCAACATCCTTGTTATTATGCACACACAGGACTATTCTCCCAATGCTTCGACACTCCTTGCTATTGCGTATAATATCGCTTATAACGTCGCCCCAATTAAATGTTTTATTACAATATTCAATAACTCTAATCCCCCCTTGGAATGATCCAAATACACCTTTAATTGAATATTCTTCAGCATCAATCCCTCCTCCGATCAAGCATACCTCTTCAGCTCTCATTGTATTCCAAACACATCTATTCCCATAAATCAATATTTCTTTTCTGTTCATGACATGACCGGCAATTCGTTGTGGTTTATAAACAACAGAGAAATGAATGAAATTGTTTTTTCCTTGAATCAATGCCTCGAAGATGCACGAAAAGTTTAATTCAAAATACCCGATTTGGACATTATGAATTCTTTCTAATTCATTGCGTCGATCAAATATTTTCTCTGCTAACATCCTATTGACCATTACCTTTTGTTGAATCACATTTGCTTCTGACAAATAAACCCCTCCTGAAAGTGTTCTTTTTGGTATTTTTGGGCTTTCATTACTCCCACTCGAGAGCCTTGAAAAACGTGGTGTTCTCATTTTAAATACATCCTTAATAATGTCTTGGGCATCTTTGATACATTGTTCACTTTCCCCAACAATGACTTGGTTATCTGAGTCCCAATAAATTAAAACTTTTCTGGGAGTTAATTTATCGCCCAATGTAATTGCCTTTTCAATTTGTCTCTCACAAACAAATTGAGTTGCGTATAAGTTATTTATAATTCTTTTAATCCCAGAATTAAATTTGATGGAATTAAATTCACTTGCATGGTATGTGACCGAAATAATATTTTCATCATAACATGGAACTTTCATTGAAATGTGATATGTTCGGATGAGCTGATAGAATGTTGATAAATAAAATCGAATGATAAATTCAAATTCATAAACCTTAAACGTCATTTCATATTTCGAGGTGTAATATACTTTTTGTACCATTTCTTTAAACCCTTCCGAGTGCTCTTCCCTTATTGGTAATGTTCTAAATATCGCATTAATGTCCCTGTGTAAACCATCAACTGGGGAGTTATGAGTTTTGAAATATTGTTCTTTCTTTTCCTTTACTCTTCTTAAACAATCCAATGTGTCAATGTTGACATTCTCTGGGATGATATTAGCTCCATTAATTATTTTATTACATTGCACGAATTTGTTAAGTGATAATCTGTCAAATTCGGAAAGTCTAATCATTGTGACTTTCCGAGTTAAAAAAACGAAAAAGTCCCCACAAAAACCTACAACTCTCCTTCTTCTTTCTTCCTTTTTATCACAAAAAACAACAAATTTGGGTTATAAAACAAAAATCACTTTCGTAAACTAAAATATTGTTTTATTATTTGGTTGGTTTTTTCTTCTGGCTTATTAATGGAATAAATCGTGCTTCGAAGTAAAGGGTAACATTGGCTCGATGACCAATTACATCTTTATTCTTGTATGTTATCCATACATTCAATTTCTTTCTCCTTAATAAAGCAACATCTTTCTCATCTGAAATTGTTTTGTAAAAATGGAAATACTTTCCTCCTTCCCCAATGTCTTTTTTCCATTCAATTTTCACTTTTTTGTCTTCGGTCGCACCAACATAAATATCTAAATCAAATGTGAGTATGTTATCATGAAATCCAACAATTTGATTGATTTGTGTTCTATTAACATTGAAATCAACATACATTTCCTTCATAATAAAATGTTGGGGCGTTTTAACGTCAAGTGTTAAAGTTGGTTCTTTTTGCTCTTTTAAGAACTTCCAAGTCGTTGAATAATTCGATAATACTTCTGTTAAATATGCAGGCATTTCCACCAAAATTTTTCCTACAACGTCTCTGTTATTGAACTTATCATTCAACATCCCAGAAATGATTCTTAAAGCGACATCAGTGAATGAATTATCTTTATTTTTCAATACAATCTCTTCTTTTTCTTCAGGAATAAGTAAATCATCTCTAATTATATACCCTTTCATTTTGATGAAGTTTTTAATCGCATATTCCAATGATTGTTCGTCTTCGAAAAATATTATAAAATTGGTTTTGTTCACAGGCTCTTGTCGGCTGTTATATTTGATTTTGTTCAAGAATCGTTCAATTCCTTCTTGGGCATGGTCACTTATTTGTGTTAAATGAATTATCATTGTTTTTTCGTTATAGTCATTATCATATACAATTACATTTGCTATAAATTCATATTCAACATCTTTA
The DNA here is from genome assembly GCA_002914575.1 of Entamoeba moshkovskii. Taxonomy (NCBI): domain Eukaryota; phylum Evosea; order Mastigamoebida; family Endamoebidae; genus Entamoeba; species Entamoeba moshkovskii. Next base: position 67,865 of record NWBR01000402.1, read on the forward strand.
GGATGGAATAACGGCCTATATTTGGGCAAAGTATCGTAAACAGTTGGAACACATAAAACTGGTCTCAATGCTTGTTTTTCCATTATTAGTCTTTGAGACTTTTTGACAACAACCGTTGCGATATTGACTTGATAATACCCACATAAATATGTAAAAACAAGATTGACCAAATAATTCATTGGTTGCATCGTTAAAGATTTCTTGTCTACGTCATTGATAAAATCTATAATTGTTGTTTCAAGTACTTTGCTTGCTTTTCCAGCAGCATCGTACAAACATAAGAACCACATTGGATAGTCCACTCTTTTTTTATCAACCCCGATTTTTTCTTTTCTAACATGTTCCTTTAAACAATCCAAATTGCAATCAATTTGCTTTGGTTTCCATGGATTTTCTGGTGTTGCACCACACACAACATTAATCTTTCTGTGACCACAAGCACAAGTAATTTCAACTAATTGATTGCATGGGGTTGTAGGGCATGGAGTATCTCCATGACATTTACAATTACATTTGTGAGTACAATAAGGTTTTTTCTTTCCACATTCATAAGGACATTTGCCGTCTTCAGAACAAAGG
>NWBR01000417.1:0-16093 GCA_002914575.1 Entamoeba moshkovskii
TTGATGTTGCAGTTAAAGTTATTAAAACAGATTTGGTTGGATTGGGAGAATTATTACCAAATTTCATGCAAGAAGCAGAAATGATGGAAAGAATTAGATGTCCTTACATTGTTAATTTCATTGGAAGTGTAATTACAACTGATACATTATGTCTTGTTACTGAATTCTGTCCATTGGGATCATTAAGAAAATTCATGAAAACAAATGCAATGCCAGATTTATTAAAAATCAGATTTGGTCAAGACATTGCGAGAGGTATGGAGTATTTGCATGAAAATGATATTTTACACAGAGATCTTAAAACAGATAATGTTTTGGTTTATTCTAAAAATCCCAATGATCCAACTACTGCTAAAGTAACAGATTTTGGTACTTCAAGATCATTTATTGAATCATCAAGTACAATTGCATTACAAAACATTGGAACACCAGTTTATATGGCACCAGAAATCAATAGAAAAGATCAAATGACATTGAAATCAGATGTATATTCGTTTGCCATTTGTATGTTAGAGGTATGGCTTGGAAAAGATCCATATGATCCAGCCAAATTCCCAGATTCTGAATCAATTCTTAGATTTGTAGGTGCTGGAAAAAGACTTGAAATATCAAATGATTGCATACTAAAAAGTGTTATTGAAAAATCTTGGAAACATAAACCAACAGAAAGACCAACATTCAAGGAAATAGCGTATGAATTGGATGCAATCAATAAAACGATTTCGGATAAGACGAAATCCCATTCAAATAAAGACCATTCTGGCTCAACTAAAACTGGAACTAAATCAAAAGATATTTCATCTTCTGAAAGAAAAACAGATACTTCAAACAAATCAGCTTCAAAATCTAATACCACTAATGAAGAAAAAGATGAAAGTGTTGAAGCATCAGTTTCATCACAAGCAGCTGAAGTTGATGATAAATCACAAACAGCCAATGCCGAAGAAAATCAACAAGAATAAATTCATTTTTTATGTTTAATTTTATTTAATAATAACAACCAAAAGAACATATGAATTCATGATATGAACTCAATTGGCTATTGAATCATTACTTTTTTGTCTTTTTAAATAACTTTTTTTGAACTTAAAAATAACAAACAAATGAGTCTTGAAGAGTATGAAATAGTCGAAATTGACGGAAGGAAATATCGTGTTAAAAAATCTATTCAACCCCATCTTAGTGTTTCAAAAGATAATCAAGAAGATGAACACATACAAACAACAATTTATTGTGATGAACCTGATTGTTCGCAATATCAGCCACTGTCATCAATTGAACAAGTTGAGCAAATATTTAGTTGTGCTGAAATAACACCAAGAACAACTGATTGCACAATCAAATTAAATATACCAAATCAATTACATGGTCAAATTATTGGCAAAGGAGGTGTTAATGTTGCCTTAATAAAAGAAGAGTGTCAATGTAAAATTGCATTTGCACCATCAGAAGATACATTAGATTTGGTTAGGATCGAAGGGTTTGATGAGGGAAAAGTAAAAGAAGCAATGGGACGAATGAAAAAGTTATGTGTTCAAGTATTTACTTCAATTAACCAAACCCATTTCATAACAATTCCATTTAAGTCGCCTGACTTATTAAAACAAATAGAGACATTCCAACAGTTTGTAGTTTATAATTTGATATTTCTTACATTAAACGTATTAGACAATTAGTTAAGGTGGACGGGTTAAATCCGACTTATCTTCAAAGGCCAGAAGCACTTCATCTTACTTTGGCAACACTTGGAATTTGTACAGAACAACAAGTTGAAGTTGCAAAGAAATTACTTGAAGATGTTGCACCCCGCATATATTCAATTTTAAATAACAAACCCTTATTGTTTGAATTATGCGGCATATCAGCAATGGGAAACCCAATGGCAACAAAAGTGGTTTATGTTAAAGTTAAAACAAATGATGAGCAATTAAATCTAATAGTTGAGGAAATAAGAAGAACTTTCGGAAAATATCTGGACAAAAGAAGCGCAACAGAAAATGTTCTTCTTCACATGACATTATTTAACACCAACAAACTAAAAAATAAAAAGAGTTTCACGATTGATGCATCTGATATCGTCAAAAAATATGCGGGAAAGGCGTTTGGTACTTATAAGGCTGAATGTTTAGATTTTTCACAAATGGTAAATAAGATAATGGGAACGAAATATGGTCTTCTTAATTCCATTCCACTCCCATAGATATGATGAATTGAATTCTTTTGTGGTTTGATGAACAAGTTTCAACAAACAAAAACGAATGAAACTAAATATAACAAAAAGGAGTTATTGGGAACTAAATAACGTTTGAACTAAATAAACAATAGTCATCGCAATGGGAGATCAAGAAACTTTTAAGGCTTTAAATAAAAAATGCTTCAAAGACCAAGCTATTTGGATGTTAAATGCTGCTTGGCCCATTCACAAAGATACTATTGCTGAAGAAATTTGGGGATTCAATCGTTTATTCGCTGAATTTGAAATTGAAAATCATGAAAATGGATGTGATCTTGACGAATTGAACATGCACAGAGTCTTTGAAAAGCTTGGAAATCAAAAGACCGTCCAAGAAATGAGGGCTCAATTGAAGAAAGCTGGTGTTGATAACTTCAAAAAAGTTGGTATGTTGCATTTCTTAACTTACTATTATGATATGGATTGGCATAAAGTCGCCAATGCCCCACAAGGAGACAACACTGCCGAGTTAGAAAAGGCACAAAGACTTCTTGATGAGGTTTCTAAACAATTGGAGGAATGTCAAAAGAAAGCTGAAGCTGCCAAGAAATCAGCTGAAGCCGCAGCTGAGAAAGCTATTGCCGCCAAGAAATCAGCTGAAGCCGCCGCTGAAAGACAAAAAGAAGCCCAAGCCGCCGAAGATGAAGTTACAAAAGCATTAAACGAGGTAAAGGCACAAGAACAAGCCAAAGAAAATAAAAGAAAGGAACTTCAAAAGAAAATCGAAACTGCGGGGTTGGTTGCCAAGAATGCCGCTATTCAGGAACTTGCCAAACTTGATAATGAAGATGATTTACCATTGAGAAGAGCCAAAACCACTCTTGAAGCCGCCCAAAGAAAAGCAGCAAAAGCCGTTAAGATTGCAACTGAAGCAAAAGAAAAAGCTGATCAAGATGCTGATGCTGCCGAGGAGTCACAAAAGAAAGCTGACCAAGATGCCATCGCTGCCGAAAAGGCTGTTGAAGACACTCAAAAGAAAATGGCTGAAGCCGAGGCATACCTTGCTGAACAAAAAGCTGCTGCCGGAGGAAGTGGCCAAGGAACTATGTGGTGGATGCAAAGAGAATTAGATGAAAAGAAGAAGTATATGCCAATGAGGAAAGGAGGAGTTGCAAAGAAATAATAAGCAAAAGAATTGAATTCCATTCACTTCAAATACTTTTAATTATTTTTTTTAAGAATAAAAAACTTATTTGAATAATTAAAAACCCTGCAAGGTTTGATTTAAATCTATTAAATTCATTTAAGCACTTATTATCACTGTGAAGGTGGTTTATCCAAACAGTAATTGGAGTGCGAAATTTTGAAGATAATTCTCCAATGATCTTAAATAGATTAGTTGGTTGTTAACTTCGCATAATTTTACAAAATGAAATTAGAAAACATTTTAATATGAGTGGCAATGAATTATTCAATAATAATTATTTCATTGTTCTGATGGAAATTTGGTGGAGAAACTTTTTCTTTTTTTATTTTAACTTCGCCTTCATAATATTTTGAGTGATACAAGAAATATTCCAACACCAATGAAAATATCCAAAGTATCGTTACAAACAATTTTAAATTCATCGATATTTGGTTTGTCGATGAAATTGTTGACTTAATAAGGGCATAATCCTTTTCTTTCGTTATTTTACTTATAAATTCAATGAATTCAATTGGGGTCAAATCGAAATATGTTGTAATTAAAACACAAGAAATAAGTCCAACATAGGCATTTGTGCAAATTTTAACAATACGTCTTTGGCATTGTTCATTACCGCAGCTCATTAAAATGATTACAACGCCATAAATAGTTGATACTAACTTGATTAATCGCATTGTTATGAATTCATTTGGTTGTTTTTGGTTGTTATCAACAATTAAATCAATAAGGAGTGATAAAACGATTGTAATTATTCCAATGATCGTTGTTGCAACTCCGTTCATTAATTAATTTGTGATTCACTCCATTATTTTTAAGTTTAAAACTATTTTTTAAGAGATGTGAGCCAAGCGCTTTGATAAGAAAATGGTGCTATGCCACCCTCCGAAAAAAGAAATAAAAAAGTGTGGCTTAGTCATTTACTTTACCTTTAAATAAAGAACCTTGAATGGATCCATATAACATTTACCTGATGTGTAAGAAACCCCAGTAATTAAATCAGTTCCAGATAAACAGTCTGTTTCATATGCGAATGAATTGGTATTAATCAAAACTTGAACCTTATTTGTTCCAGATACCTTGGTTACTCTGTAAAGGGTTCCAGAAGCATTTTCATTCTCTCTGCTTCCTTGGTATAAAGCGGGATTTGCCGCTCTTATTTTCATTATTTTAGATACAAATGAATGGAGAGATTTCTCATTATCATTAAAATTGGTGATATGCCCATCACTACGTGCCATGTTATCATCATAAGCGCCACAATCGCCAGTTTTACGATAGCAATCAACAATATCCCCAACTTCATCGCCATAATACAAAGTAATTGGCCCTGAATAAGCAGCAAGGAAACCAAAAGTAGCTTTATGTCTTTGCCAGTATTGGGCATTTTCTCTTCCATACCCATATTTCCTTCTAATTAAATTGCCTAGCCTCCAAACGTCATGGTTCGTAACAAACAAATTAGGGAATGCATGAGAGGCGTATTTGGTGCTAAATACCATTTTTAGATGTGAGGCATCATATCCACCTTGGCCTTGTTCATTACAAGCAAAAGTTTCAACAATTCCATATCTGCCAGGGAAATGGAAACATGATCTTAATCCAATTCCGCCTTGGGCCAAATAACCCCAATTGTTAATATTGATTCCGGAATCCCAAATTTCACCTACCATATAACCAAGTGTTCCCCACTTCTTTCCATTTTTCTTTCTCGAGTCACATAAATTTTCGACGGTTTCTCTAATATCCTTCCAATAGTTTTTATCTTGATCTTTTGTTGATACTTGATATGCTTGATCTAATCTCCACCCATCTATTTCATAATTACTAATCCAATACGTTGCAACTTCTTTATAAAATTCAAGTGATTCTGGATAACTTACTGGATTGCTTCCCCCATGTGGTGTTAATCCTTTTGGAGATTTAGCAACTTGAATCCCAGACTTGTGGTGACCAAATACGCCATCCAAAAAGACAAATATATTAAGAGCATGTGCTTTTGTAATTAACTCTTTTAAATCGGAATTTGAACCAAATTTTGGATCTACATTGAAATAATCAGAACAAAAATATCCTGTTGAATCTAATTTGCTATCTCCATTTGAATTAAATATTGGTGTCATCCAAAGTGCATTCATTCCAAGGTCTTTAATATATGGAAGCGCATTGATAATACCTCTTAAATCACCACTATGATGTGATGGCCCATAACCAGTGCAATAACCTCTTGAGGAATCACCATCTTGGAAAGAAGAAACCATTACTTGGTAAATTCTCAAATTATTAAATTTGTTTGTGTCGATAGCATTACACAAACTAACTGTTAATAACAGTAATAAGTGGGCAGTCATAAATATTATGACTTTTTTAGTGCATTTTTTGTGAAGAAACCAAAATGAAAAAACATGAATTAAAAAATAGAACTTTCAATTAAAGTCAAATACGAATAAGTTAGAAATGAAAAGAAGTTCTTAATGTAACTGAGAACTATAATAAATTATTTTTAAATTAAATATTATTCGACAAATCCATTCGTTCGACGAAAAAAACCATTTGCGACTAATAAGCGTTTTTGAAACAACAAATTTTAAACTGTTCGAAATAACAAAAAAATAAACGTGATTAATGTTTTAAAGCTCTTTCCAGTTGGACTTGAATTTGGTTTAACAAAGACCTATTTAAAATATCAGTTTCCAAACTGTTTTCAGCATAATTTGAACAGTCCTGAATAACTTTTCTGAATTTTTCTTTAACTTTATCGTCACGTCCCTTTTTCCAAAAGCATTTCAAACAAAAAGAACAGAGTGTATTAAATAATAATATGTTTATTGAATCTTTTTTCTTTGGAATCATTTCTTCTCCATCGGTTATTTTAACAATTTCTCCTTTATGTTCTTTTTTAGCCCAATCATTTGAATAATCCATGCCTTCTATTGAAATTCCACTGGACGGTTTCAATTCAGTTCTCCAATTTGTATAATCAACTCCTTTAACATTACTCACTCTTCTTGAATCAATAATAGAATAATCAACTCCTTCATTTTCTTTTTTTTTGGCATTAACTTGCCTTACGACAACCTCACAATGCCAATTAATTTTATCGATAGTTCTACCGACACAATCATCTTTATTTTTTTTGCTGGTCATTTCCAACCCCCAAGTAATGCCCCTTGTTCCAATCCCCTCCCAACCATCGTTTTTTAATTCCAAAGAAGCGACATCTTTATCATAAAAATTACTTCTAAATGATTTTTTCAAATCCTTTTTTCGTTCTTCTTCTTTTCTGAAAGTGTCTTGAAATAATGCGTCATTGTGCTCTCCTTCATTGAAGTATCTCGAAACAAAAAATTTCTTAAAAAATTCTTCTTCAGATAATCTTTGGGTTAAAGTTACTTCTTGTTGATACTTTTCTTTAGCAATTGGATATTCGGTAAATAATTGTAATTTGTTAATTTCCCAATCTTTGCTATCGACGTATTTATTAATTAATGATGATGAATATCCCGATTTACTTATATTCACTTTTATTTCTTCGCTTTCTTCAATTTCTTCAAAAAATACATCCTCGGGAATTAACGATGTTGCGACTAATTCATTGTATAAAAACATTTTTTGAGGTGAAGTTATCCGAGGGTCTTTAACCTTTGCCATTGGAAAAGAGAGATTTAATTTTTTAGTTTTACAAACGAAATAAATTAATAAATTATTATAAATATTTTTCTTTATAAACTTCATTTGATGGACCTCCTTGGTGTTGAATGATCTTTTATTTACAAATTGTATTGTCTTTCTACTGTTTAGTGTTCTGTTGGAGTTCCAGAGTAACAAAGAAAAAAGTATTGTTTGGTTTTATTCAGTTTTAAGTCTTAAAGTAATTCAGAGACATTTCATAATTGTTTTCACAACAAAAATTGTTGCGAAACAATTAATAATTCATGGAATTCCAAATTAAAATGAGTGCATTTTTATCTTCACCACCCCACAGAATTAGCTTTTTACAAAAAAAGATTTTTTTAATTCAGTTTGTCAGTTTTCCAAAAAGTGGCTCTACCCCATTTTATTTTAATTTCACTCATTTTCTTTTCCTGAAATAAAATTCTCGTCACTCAGCTTCTGTTGGAACTATCAATGTCATAAATTGATCTAAATTCAAAATTCTGATTTCAATGTTTAAGAAAGGCTCTGTCTCAGTTCAAATATGTGTTGAAAGTATTGAAAATGTTCGTAAGTTAGAAAATGCGAGTGTAAAATTATGTTGGAGAGCAGAAAAAGAAAAAGGAGAATTAAAAGAGGGAGCAGTTAGTGGTGGAAGGGTAATTATTAATGAAGCGTTCACTGTGTGTGTGGAGAAAAACAAAAAAGAAGAATATAAAACGAATAAATTAAAGATGAAATTCATGATTGTAGGGGTGAAAGAAAGGAAACTTGGCAATGGAGTGATAGACGTTGATAAATGTATCTTTGAAGACCCCGTTGATCATGAATTAATACTTTCTAATGGTGTCGGTACAATAAAAATGAAAATTCAAATCGTTCCTGGAGTGAAAGAACCGACAACATCCGCTAAAATCAATTTGGGAACACTTTCCAAGGTTTCATTTATTCCTGAAGATCCCAAAGTTAATGTTGTCAAACAACGTGATTCTTCATTATCGCCCCATTCACCTCATTCTCCCCATTCACCAGTGTCTCCCAAAAATACAGAAAGAATAACGAGAAGATACTCCCAATCGAGCAGACCAAGAAAGGGATCAAGTGATTTTCGGATGAGTCAACCATTAGCACCAAATGAACCATTAGAACTATCGCAAGACTCTATCGAAATCAATAGCGAAAGAAGACTTTCAAGAAAAAGTGATCTTTGTTCGAAATATGAAGAACAAATGAAAGAAAAGGATGCTGTCATTCAAGAATTAAAAATTAAAAATGAAGTTGCCGCAGTAAACACAATTGTGCAAGCATTTTTTATTGTTGGCCTACGAAAAGAAGGAAATGAAACCGTAACTGCACACAAAATTAATTCCATTTTGACCGCAGAATTTTTGCACAAAGATAAAGAAAATGAATTTTTGGGAAACATTGTTAACGCATCTTATTCCATGTCCCTAATTAGTAAGAAATCGATTGACTATTGTTGTTATTGGATTGGCAGTTTAAGTTCGATTATAAGTCATTTACAGAGTATTGAAGGTTCAAATGGGCTTGTTGAATCTAAAAAAAAGAATTATGAAACGGCGCTTATCCCTCAGATATCAATCATTCTTGGATGGATGATAGATAACATTACAGAAAATGAAGACAATATCGTAAACTACTTTGTTAAAACAGGAGAACCATTGAATGAACTGTCCAAAATGAAGGAAATTGTTGAGTCAATGAATAACTTTTGTGAAAATAAATTATTGACAACAACGATAATAAAATACGTTTTGATGGTGTTCAGTAAAGTGGTGATGAATTACCTATTTGAAACGAATGTTAGTTTTGATAGGGAATTGAGTGATTTAATTCAGTCTAAAGTAAATAAATTAGTTGTATATATTCGGGCTATTGATAATACCATTGATGAAAATGAATTAAATGATTCATTTAAAATTATGTGTGAATTAAATAAAATTATTGTGATCAGCACAAGATCAAGTAAAGACTTTAAGGAAGAATTTGACAAAGAAAATATTAAATCCTTTAACCCAACTCAGCTCATAACGATACTAAAGAAAATTAAACCAATTATAAATTCAACATGTATTGATAGATTTGGGAAGTCATGTGGATTTCTAGAGATGGACACAAGAGGTCATATTTTATTTGATCCAAAGATACTTTTTAATTGATTTTTTTATGTGTTTTTGTGCAAACAAATGTTTTGAATAACATTAAAAAAACTTCAAAGAAAGAAAATTCTAATAAACATTAAAATTCATGGATTATGGAATATAACAATTCTCCAATCTTTAAATTTCAAATTAATCATCATGAAACTCTTATTATTTATCGTTTTTCTTGTAATTGTGAAAGGAGAGGATAATCAGAAATATGACGTCAGTCAGTATTTTACATGTGAATTTCTAACACCAAGAAAATGTCAAATGGAAAATGAAGAAGGAATTAAAGCATTTTTAAAGTCTGAATTTCCAAATTAGTTTGTTGCTTTTAAATTTTTTGAAGCCGAAATTAACTTTTGAAAGTCCAATGTTAATTCATACAAATTCCGATAGAGCCGCTTTTGTGTTTTATAGTATTGTTGGAGAAAAACTTGAAGAAATTCCTTTGTATGGATTAAAACAATCCCAAATTGAAAACATTCTTGATAAACGTGGGTTTTATAATGAAAATCCTTCTCAATTCAAAGATTTTGAAGAATTATTTACTGATGAATTTGTTATGAGCTTGGTTGAATAATTGAATAAAACTTTTTTGTTTGTTCATAAAATTATTTTTAATGGTGTTTTGGTGTTGCGTGGCTTCGGTGCTTTTATTTCATTGAAATTTTTATGAAAACAATCCCACAACAAACTGTGTGGTTCTTTTTAATGATGAATATTGGATTTGTGACGGATAACCCAAACTCTTTCGAAGTCAATTATTATCTGCAAGTTTTAATGAGACACTCAAAAACATTGAATCCATTCCGTCCCAAAATAAATAAAATAAAAAAGTAAATTTAATAAGTGTGTTCCGTGCGGTATATTACATCAATAAATAGAGAAATGGAGTCCATCATTCAAAAATACCCGGATTTGAACATCTTTTGCAACTCTCAAAACCATAGTCAACATCTTCAAAATGAAATGATTGGGTTGGGGTACTACCCTTTAGTGGTTTGTTCATTTGTTTATTTGTTTCATATTTCTTTAATATTGAAGCAATTTCATCATCAGCATAGGCTGTTCCTGGTGAAACAGATTTGGGAGGAACCGAAACATAATAAGGAGAATCATCTGGTACTGGAGAACAATGACGTAAGGGGGAAGGTAAAGTGTTTGTTGATTTCCATTTCCTACTTTCATTTAACTTTGACGAACGAGACATACAAGGCATTCTCGGCGAATGAAGATTTGAAATACACTTTCTTTCGTCCCCTTGTTTTTCTTCATTAATTTGTTTCAATTCCGTGGGTTCTTGTTGGTTCGGAAAAGAATTAAATTGTATTGTCTTCTTCTTCATTTCTTTTTGCAATTTCATTTTGAAGTTCCATTCGTTGTTTTTCCAAAGGATATCTTCCAAAAAATAACAATGTGCTTCGTTCGCTCATATTTTTTAATTTTTTCAACAAAGAATCTTCTTTCTTAGTGTTGATTCGCAGCAAAAGTTCTTGAAAATTTGGGATGAATGTTTTGACTGATTTGGATTTGAGAGATATTACAAACAAAATGTTAATGGAAACGTTTGAAAAGTTTGTTTTTTTGTTGTTTAGTTTCGCTGTAAGACACCCGTATTATTTCTTTGCAATCCCAGCAAAATTTCAAACACATGGACGCATGCAGAACAACATTTGAGAGAGTTAACTAAAACAACGACAAAAATTGAAAAAAAGAAAAAACTAAAAACTTAAAAAAAACTTGAAAATTATTTGGAATGGATTTACAAATTAATCAATTACTTACTAAAAATTTGAGTAATGTCCCAACTGATTCTAAAACAGCATTTCCATTAAAATTAACAATTGTTGTTGTTTATGATAATAAACCTAAAGATTTTAAATTATATTTTGATTTACTTCAATCATTATTGTCTTCATTTATTACTTCTTATAAATTATCTTACAATTATTATGATCAACCTGAACAAATCATTTTGAAAGAGCTCGTTAACGAACCATTTCTATGTTTAATTTCAGTAATTTTAGTATCGATTGAAAGAATAAGTGAATATGATTTTAATGGTTCGGCTATGCTTTTTTATCCAACTCTGGAACAATCGCCAATTGGATTAAATGAGTTAGTTTCTAAATTAAATTCAATTCCTTATTACACCCAAATTCCTCTGGTATTAATTCCTTACAAAATTACTCTTCCAACCCTTCCTAAATTGTTGGGTATTGTCAAAATTAAAACTTTTAGCGAAGCCCTTTCTTCTTTTAATTATGCCTTTTGTTGGGCTTTGTCTACTTGTAAACCCTTCCCCTTAACTTCGATTACTTCTTTACCAGAATTTCTTTCTTCAATGAAATCTGAACTACAAACAATTTATTACGACATTAACACCGAAGATCCATCATCATTTATTGTTTCATATAACGCCTTTATTGACACTATTAGTTTCTTCATTACAGATGAAGCCTCAATCAAATTATTTCAAATTGAAACATGGTTTGTCAATAGAAATACCCAGTCCCCAATATATTCGATAATTAATAACATAAATGAATACCTTTCCTCAATAAAAATGGCATTAAAAAAGTATACATTACCTGAGTATCAATGGCCTGAGGAAATAACAATTGAACATATTGTGGATTATGCGAAAATGATTTGTGACCCAACAATGATATTAAAGGGGAACGGAATAACATTTATTGTTTCTCAAAATAAAAAGAATCAATTATTTGAAGCAATCAAAGGCAAAAAGAATATTGGGGATGTTATGAAAAGCATTATTGAGTTTGTATTTGATTGTGCCATTAAAGAGATTAAAAATATGAAAATAATTATTCCTGCAGTTAGTTTCGATAATGCCCCTTCAACTGCAAGTTATGAATGTGATGTTTTATATCAAACCGTGCTACAGTCAATTCATGGAAAAGAAGAAAAAAAACCAAAAAGGAATTCGTCAACAAAAGGAATTAAAGAATCAAAGAGTTTTTCATTGAGGGAAAGTTTAAAAGAATTAAATGTTGTTTCTCCTCAATCCCTTAAGAATTTAGTTCTAAAAAGGGAATTACTTTATTGGAAAGAAGATGTTGATTATTTATCAAAACAATTAAAACAATTAAAAATTGATTGAAATTTACTTTATTTCGATGTTTTTTTTTTAATTTAATTATTAATTTCAATCCATTCCATAAACGTTATTCAGATGAAGATGAACTCTCATCACCGTTCCCCCACACTATTTTGGTTTTTGGTTTTACAATTTCAAATTCTTTTTGAGTAAGGAATCGTATTGTTATATCACTAAACAAATAGGATGGGTGTTTCAGTATTGTTGTAATAAATGTTGTTAAATCCTTTGCTCTTTGTTCAGTAAATTCAGGTTTAAAACGATAACCAGGAATATAATAAGACTTAAAAGTGTCTCCTGGTAATTTTGGTATTTTTCCCCAATTCTTTGCTTGGGGAGTTTGGTCTCTGAAATCCTTTAATTGATTTCTTAAGGATTGGAATTGTGTATATCTTCTTTTTACTGAATGTTCTCCTGGTGCATACTCTTGGTGTGAAGACTATAACATTATTTTTGAATAAAAAAAGTAAAGAACAAACTCTTGTTGTAATGGTATAAACAGTATATTTACCGGTTGAATCATCAATTAATTCTGGATTACTTACGGTTACTTCGATATATTCAGGTTGACTATAATTTATATTACTTGCAGCATCACTTAGGGTGTCCTCATATTTTTTTTGTTTTCTATTCTGTTCTTCCTCTTTTAATTGTTCTTCATAGCCCTCCAATCCAATTTTTTCATTTTTCTTTTCACTCATTATTTTCAATGGATCTTCTATTTTATTTTCATTTTCTTTGGATGTTTCAATTACTTCATCTGTCCCTTCATTTAAATCAATAACTTCTTCTTTATATCCAGCCATATCCTCTCAAAAACAAAAGAATGTTCAATTTTTTAGTTCACCTCAAGATTTTTTACTTTTTAAAAATAGAAAAATGTTATTTTGTTTATTTCAAATAATCAATAAAAAAACCATGGTGAATGGAATTATTTCATATTTTCTTTTGCTTTTAAAAGACTCCAATTTAAAATTTCCAAATAAATCGTCTTTTTTGATTTCCATTTTTATTCTTTTCATATTCCTTTACTATTAGCCCTCCTTTTTCCTCTCATAATTCTCTCTTTTGCTTTTTCCTTAACCCTTCTTCCTGCCTAATTCCTTTGTATTAGGGGGTCAATACGATCACGACCTTGTTAGCCGAAGTGGATAACATGGGCTGGAAGTGAAAGACCTCAAATTTCTCACCTACAACCAATGGAACTTGGTAGTACGACTTCAGGCACTCGCGACATTATCTCTCTATGTACTCTAGTCGATAGTGGTCCCTTCAAAGTGCCACCTCCTTTTTTTATTTTTTATTTGGCAATTGTAGAAGTGTTTCTTGGAAAGAACAAATCGCATTGTTGTTTTCTTTGGCTTGTTTCAACTAATTATTTTCCAAGTCACGTGAAACTTCTTTTCAAATAAAAAACATTTTATATAAAAATGTTATTTGAAATGTTCTAAACGTTCGTAGTAAACGTAATGAAGATCTTAAATTTCATGGATTTGTTTCGTTATTATATTTTTACATTACACAATGAATTATTAATTTTTTTGTTGTCATTCAGATTCGTTTGATTTTTATTCGGTGGTACATTATGACTTATACAACTTTCTTTGTTTTTTTACTCATTGTTCAATGTTATTGCATTGAAGTTGTTTGTAATCCAAAAGGTAAAAGTTGTGAAGAAGGATTTAGTAGTCTTTATACAAATGATATGAAGACTTGTACAAACATAACTATTCAAACTGATTTCTCTTTCACATCAAAATGTAAAGAAATGTTTAATTCAATGCCATTATTTACATTTGATGCGTCAACAGGTGTTATGTTAGAAGCTAATATATTTGAAAAAGAAGGAGGAATATTAATTAAAAGTGGAAGATTTCTTACATTAAAAGGATTTGTTAAGTATTATTTATTTAAAGAATTCCATCATGAATATGATTCTGGAATTACAATTAAAGAAACTGATTTCATTATTGAAAATGGTCAATTTATTGCAAGAGATATGTTTAAACTTGAATTAACAAAAGATTTAATTATTGGACAAAATGGGGAATTTGTGGTTGTCGAAAAAAATGTAATTTTAGGAAATAATTTTATAATAAGAAACAATGGAAAATTAATTGTTAGGGGCGATTATGCCGAACAGAACTTCAATACTTTTTATTTCAAAACACTCCAAACAATTGACAATGCTTTCATTGAAATATTTAAAGACTTTTCATTAAGTGATACATCTCAAATAATTTTTAAAGATTATACTCGGGTTAGTTTAAGGGTTAAAGGAATATTAAAAGGTGGTTATTTAAAGATGTATGACAATTCTGATGTTTATTTGGATAATTTGTGTTCTGTTAGCATTTTTCATGATACTGATTTGTACAATTACTCTTACATTCATTTTGATGGAGAAGAAACAGATTCTTGTTTATTTACGTCAGATTATATTACAATGCACAACAATTCAAGAATAGTGGCGTATGGAACAATTACTCTTTGTTTTTTTTACTTTGATGAAAAATATAATTTGATTGAAAGTACTTTATTTCGGATGAATGATAATAGTTCATTTGAATTTTTCGAAAGAAATGGTAAAAATAAGAAAATGGATACTTCTATTAAAACAGAATTACATGACAATTCATCTTTTATTGTTCATAGAGGTGTTAATTTTTTTGGGCATGAATACTTTCATTTATTTGAAAATTCAAAGTTTGTAATTGAAAATTCAAATGCCATATTCGGAAATATTTTATGCAGTAGTTGCTATTACAGTTTTGTTTTTCACAATAATTCAAAGTTATTGATAAGTGGGAATGGTTGTATTAAATCTAAGAGTAAAATTGAAATGTTAGATAATTCTCAAATTATTTTAGAAAAAGGAAGTTTATATCAATTCGATGTTTTGAATATTGACTTTAAATCAAATTCCAAATTGATTTTTATGGGAAATGGATGTGATGGGGAAGGAGAATTTATTTCAGAAACAACATTCAAATACACAGGAAATGTAACATTGAACGATAACAGCCAATTAATACTTAGTTATAAATGCCTTTTTTCTCCTTCAAACGAACAAGGAGGAATGAATGACATAAAAGAAGAAATATTTAATTTTAAGAACACCGCATTAAATATGAATGGAAATAGTTTATATGAAAATAATGAAGGGGGGTCTGTGTTTTTTGATGTTAATATGAATGGTCAATCAAAAATGATATTAAATAGAAGTGAAAGAGAAGAAATAGTTTCAGTTTATGGTTCATTTAATATGAAAGGAAATTCATATTTATTTGTTGGTAAAAAAATAAATATTGATTTCAATGGTTTTATGTTGCAAAGAGATTATTCATTAATTGTTATTGAAAATGCAATTATTGAAACAGATAGAACAATAAAAGGGGTTCCTTGTTTCTCTTCGTCTGATGCAAATATTGCAACAACAAATTTCAAACAAAGTAGAAGTGGAGAATGTTATGATTTATTATCTGTTGGATCAAATGAACTTATTAATTTAAATGTTTCGGAAGATATATTAACAACATTCAATGTGAAACTTATTGATAAAAACAGAACAATTCGTATTTGTCCTTCAAATATTAATTCAAATGATATTTATTGTTATCAAAGAGACTATCAATATGGTTCTTTTTGGTCTTATTATTCACCAACATGTCCATGTTATTCTGGAGATGAAATTGAAACTTGTTATTTTGTTTCTGATGAGAGTTATCCAACATACATTGAAATTAACAGAACTAATCAAGTTAATTTCACTA
>NWBR01000417.1:19967-40172 GCA_002914575.1 Entamoeba moshkovskii
CAAGCAAATCAATTTGTCTTGTTTTCATTTTTTTTGAAATCAGATACTAATATTGAGATATTCTTAAAATATACTTTAAGAAAAACAACACCAAAATAACAACTTCATTTTCGTGTTAATCTTCCAAGTAAAAATAGTTCATTTTTTCTCTTTGGAAAAAAATGGTGTTGTTGCTTGTTTTTACGCTGGAACTAACTTATTCATTTATGTTTTGTAAGAATTAAATTATATCCTTCTGTTTTCTCGTTTTAATTAAAAACATTCTGCATTTTTTAAACAAACCATTTTGAAATTTTTTAATAACAAAAAATAATAACAAAAAATAATTCATTTTATCAAAGAACATGCAATTGGCAAAGCAAAAACAACACAACACAAAGTGAAAATAAACAAAAGAATATAAAATACAATTGGAAATAATCTGATCGCCCATTTAAATACTGAATTAGTTAAACAACTTTTGAAATTATTACCAAAATAAGCAATACCACACATTAATCCAGAACAAATCGCGAAAATTATTGAAATTAAATCTATTGGGGCAAACCAACAACTTCCAAATATTAATAATTCAGTAAATATTGAAGAAAGTAATAATTGTATCCAAACAGCGGGGTGATATTTATCTTTTCTAACTAATAATTCAACAATCCAAATGCTAATTAAACCAAGTAAAGAAGAAGAAGAACCAATAAAACGAGTATTTGGAGAAAAGATATAACTAGAAAATAATGATAAAGTACCACAAAAGAAATACATTAAAAAATACCAACCACTTCCAATAATTCTTTCAACAATAAGTCCAAACTTTAGTTGAACAAATGAGTTAATAATTACTTGAAAAAGATTAGTCTGAAGAAATATTGGAAGAAATAATCGATAATATTCATTTTTACATTTGATTAATTCAATATTTTTTCCTCCAAACTTATTTGTTGATTCGATTGTTGGAATTAATAAACGTGATGTACTTTCAATTCCAAACAGTATTGTTAGGCAATATAA
Organism: Entamoeba moshkovskii; assembly: GCA_002914575.1. Taxonomy (NCBI): domain Eukaryota; phylum Evosea; order Mastigamoebida; family Endamoebidae; genus Entamoeba; species Entamoeba moshkovskii. The sequence continues at coordinate 20,973 of NWBR01000417.1, forward strand.
TATTATTTCTATCATTGTTAAAACAAAAGTAATTGAAATAAAAAACATGTAATATCTTTTTCTATTCGATTGATCACAAATTGGCTCAATAAAACATGGAAAATAAGAATATAAATATATTTGTGCAACTGTTGTATCGTTGGATATTTCTTGGATATTTCCATCTATTCCAAACATGTATGAATGAGATGGAGAATTTAAAATTGTTGGGTCTTCGAATTCAACATCTTGTTGTTGTTCGTTCATGTTAGAATCCATTAAATCTATCAATAAAAGTGCCACTACCAAAGACTACCAAACGACAGCAAAAAGAGGCACAGCCAATTTCTTCCTTTTTAAATGTTTTTTCTTTTTCCAAAAAAACACAAATTTCTGTAAATTTTGTGTTTTAGGTTTGGGGTGGGAATAAACTGATGATTTCTAAGTTTTGTTGTAAACGACAAAACTTAAAAGTTAAAAAAGGAATGTTTGAAAAAAAAGGTTTTCAATCTAAAATTAACAATAAGCAATACGTTTGATTGGTCATATTCGACCGGATTCCAATTTTTTCTTCAAATTTCTTAAGTTTTCTTTGAGTTAAAAAAATCAATATTTGTTGTTCTTTTGCAGATGAATAGAAAAAAAAACTAAAAAAGAATGAAACATAGTAAATAAAAATAGAATTGTGGAACTATCTCTGACTTTTGTTTTCAAGTAGCAAAAGCAAGAAAAGTCGAATAATTGAAAAAGTCCAGAAAAAGAAGATAAATAATAAAAATATAATAAAGGAATTAATAAAGAATAGTTAAAGAAAAGGAAAAAAATAGAATTCAACAAAGCAGAATGCCAAGGCTATTTATAAGATAAAAAGCAAAATAAAAATAGGAGGGGTATTTAATATCTCATTTTCCATTATTTTACTTGCACATGAAAGCTATGAAGCAATGTGTGGAGGAATTATTCATTGAACCAATTATTGATATGAATAAATTAAAATCACTTGTTTATTCCGGAAAATTGGAGGTCAATTCTTCGGTAAGAGCCAAAGCATGGCAATTATTGTTGGGTTATTTACCTTCTAATCAATTGTTGTGGGGAGATGTTATTAAACAAAAAGAACAACAATACAAAATTAATACAAATCAATTATTACCTTCAATTGTGGGTAATTCTGATTTTTTAAATGAAGAAATTAAAATTGAAGAGGAATGTTCCACCCCTTCAATTGAATCTGAATCTATATCCCCACCAGTTACTTTTAATCATTCATCAAAAAATAGTGTTTGTTCATCTCCAAGATCTTCATCTCAATCATTTGATGTACCACTAAATGATGGAGTATTTGCATTTCCGGAAAGATCCAAATCAGCAATGAAATTTTCTCCAAAAGAATTTTTTGGTTCAATAATAAGGACTCGTTCAAATTCTCTTGGGATGAAGAAAATTAATGAAGCAGAACAAAACAGATTAAAAATACAATTAAGAACAATTAATAATGATATTCCAAGAACTGCAATGTTACTTAAATTTAATGATAATGATATTTATGATCATCAAAAGGCTCTTAAAAGAATTCTTTATTCCTTGTTGTGCATTGATAAAATAAAATATACACAAGGAATGAATGAAGTTGCAACAGTATTTTATTATGTATTTTCTTATTCTTCAAGTATTCAAAATTATGAAAGCGCAGAAATAATTTCATATTATTGTATGAAAGGGCTTTTATCGGAATACTCCCATTATTTTAATGAAAATGAGGATAATAAACCAGAAGGTATTTCTACTGCCATGAATGAAGTTATGAAATTGTTAAAAGAAGAAGACATTGAACTTTTTGAAAACCTTCAATCAAAGGGAATTGAAAATGCTTTATATTTATTACGATGGATATCATTAATGATGGCAGAAGAATTACCCATTGATTCTTTGGTACTTCTTTGGGATAGATTATTATCTAACCTAAAATCAAAAACATATTTAATGTATTTTTGTGTTTCAATGCTTCTTTCACTTAAAGAAGAAATTATGTCAAGTGGGTTTTGTACAACTTTAAAAATGCTTCAGCACTTCCCGGAAAGAAATTTTAATGATTTGGATATGTTTGCTAAGTATATGATGAAATTCCCAAAGAAATTAAGGCAACAAAATATTACTGATAGAGCTCAATCCCCATTAAGTGTTTTTATGACTTGTAGACTTCCTAAAAGGGCCTGTTCAACACCAAATGGTTTAATTAGAAAGTCTCCTTTGCACAATTAGAAAATTTAACATATGTTTCTAGTTTAATTTTTAATTAAATGGTTTGATTAAATCGAAGTTGTTGCACGTTTTTTCTGCTAAAACCATTTATTTTTAAACAAAATGACTCATTAAAACGTTTCGCCAAATCATTTTTGAAACTTTTGCTTAAAAAGATGAAAACTTGTAATTAATTAGATTTCAAATGCAAGATATCGTTTTAGCTGAACCAAGAAGAAGAATTTATAAGAATATTCTTGAAACTATTGGTGGAACCCCTTTGGTGGAACTTCATGGTTGTAATGATCACCATTCATTAATGAAAAATGTTAGTATTCTTGTTAAATGCGAATTTTTCAATCCAATGTCCTCTGTAAAAGATAGAGTTGGTTTTAATATCATTTATCAAGCAATTAAAGATGGAAGATTAAAACCGGGAATGGAAGTAATCGAGGCCACTTCTGGTAATACTGGAATTGGTTTGTGTCAAGCTGGAGCTGTTTTTGGATATCCAGTTACTATTGTAATGCCATCAAGTATGTCAGCAGAACGCCAAATGATTATGAAAGCTTTTGGGGCCGATTTGGTGTTGTCGGAAGGAAGTCAAGGAATGCCAGGAGCGATTGCAATGTATGAAGAGTTAATTAAACAGAACCCAGGAAAATATTTCCCAGCCAATCAATTCGGAAATCCAGACAATACTGCAATTCACGCATATACCGCCAATGAAATTTGGGAAGATACTCAAGGAAAAGTTGATATTATTGTTTCTGCGGTTGGAACTGCTGGAACAGTTATTGGTGTTGGAAGTAATTTAAAAGACAAAAAGGCTGATATTAAAATTGTTGCGGTTGAACCAACAGAATCAGCAGTTATTTCGGGTAAACCAAGAGGACCGCACGGAATTCAAGGAATTGGGGCTGGTTTCATTACTGGTTTGTATAAAAATGAATTTGTCGATGAAGTAATCACAATTAAAACACAAGACGCATGGAAAATGGCGAGATGTGTCGTTAAATATGATGGAATTATGTGTGGAATGTCAAGTGGTTCAGCAGTTCTAGCAGCATTAAAATTGGCACAAAGACCAGAAAATGAAGGAAAAACAATAGTAGTAGTATTACCATCATGTGGAGAAAGATATTTATCAACTGATCTTTATAAAACAACTGATGAAGGAACCAAAGAACAAATTCTTGATTCACTATTAATGAATAATTAAAGAAAAATTTTAGACATTTTATTGGCAAAAATAAACAAGGATTGGATTTCAATAAAAGAATTAAAATAATGAATATTCTGTTACGTCAATACTTTCATTTTCTTCTTCATTTTGTACCCAAGCGAGGAAATGTGTGTTTCTATGAATTTCATTATAAAATTCTAAAGGTATTCCAATCTTTAAACTATATTCAATTCCAATCGTAAATTTGGCAGTTGTTAATGAATAATTCCAACTCCCTTTTTCGGGAATTAAAAAGAATCCATTAATTTTATCAGAAACAATAATTGGTTGTTTAATACTCAACTCTTCACTGCAAGTAGTTTGTAAAACACTTAAATTATCAATGTTTTGTTTTCCAAATTCTATTCCAATTTCATTTATTGAATAACCTTCAATTCCAATTGACCCTTCCCCAATTCCAATACAAATACATTTTCCATTGATTTGGTAATTTTGATTAATTTGCGCATTAACAACAGCGTCATGTGGGCCAAAATGAGTTTCACCAGAACAAGTATGCACCCATCCAATCGCAATCATTTTATCTATTTCCTCATTCATAGGAGGATGTTGAGCAAAAACAATATATTTATTTGTGGCGTATTGTGGAACCAACACACAACACTGAACTTCCATAATTCCTTTATTTTTATTGCTTTCATTTCCATATAAAATACCTCCAATTTCAATTTTACTATCTGCAATTTGAACCAATCCTCTAATTAAATTCTTAGGAATAACAATTGGATTTCCTTCACCTTCTGTTTCAACAAATAAATTATTCATTTTATCTAATAATTTACTTGAATCAAGTGCCCTTTCTCTCCAATTCTGTGTGGCAGCAAAAACTTTTTGTTCATAAGGAGTACTTGTTGTTACTGTCATCGTTTCTTGTAATTTATTTTGAGTCTTTGTTGTTACAGTAATTCCTTGTTGATTTCCTTTTTCTCCTTCTATTTCCAACATTTGTTGTCTTTCTGCTGATGGTGCTTGAATATGCATACCAAGAATGATATCTCTAACTTCATTTTGAGTTAAACTACTTGCGCTTATATTATTCTTTTTTGCGTATTCTCCGATAATTAAATCCTTCATTTTGATTTCAATTTCTTTCCACTCTTCGTCTTTATAAGTTGGCCATTGGTGTTGTGGTTGAACAACAATAGTGGGGTCTGGTTGTAATATTTTTTTAGCTTTAATACTATTAACACCTAATCCTCTTAATAATAATACGGCTCTGTGGAATGCAGTATAAGCACTTACACTATCTAACCAATCATCATACATATTAAACATTAGTAACATTGATTCAGCAGATTTATTGACAGCATCTTTAACTTTTTCCATTTGCATAATTTCACCAAATGGTAATGAAATTTCTGTTCCTTTCAATAAAATATTTGGGAAATCAATCATATGCGTTTCTAATGGATCTAACATTCCTCTTAAAGAAACAATAATTTGTTTTGGTTGTTCTCCTATTGGTAAAGCTCTGACTAATTTAACAACTTCTTCAGCAGATTTCCAATGTTTCAGTTGACCAATTCTCTTTTGTCCTTCCCATTCTGATGAGTGAATAATTTTTAAATGAACACCACCTGTTCTTGGATTAAATATAAAAATACATCCATTTAATGGTTTTGTAACGTGATTCCCTTCAAATGTTTTATGAGTCGTTACCCTATAAATATTACTATGGTCTACAAACCAAATTGTTTGATTTGTAAATAATTCTCCATAATTACTTATTGATAAAGATGGATTCGTTGGTTCGCTACAATATAATTGAAGAGCTTTTCTTATTCTTTCTCTTAGTACAAATAAAGCAATGTTACACTTTAATATTTTCGATAATGCTTTTTGTAACAAATCTTTCATTCCTGGAATCCAATTACCATAAGCTGAATAAGTATTATAGGCAAGATCGAAAGCAATAATAACACCTGTTTGAGAGGGATATAAACAATTATTGTCATTGATATAACTTTCATATTTTTGTCTTGCATAACTTTCAATATTATGTTGATCAAAATCACCCCATCTCAATTGGACATCAATCCAATACTTATTTGTTTGAATTCCTGCCAATATATTTTTATTCTCTGTTAATAATGATGGTTTTCCACTTTCCCATTCATTCATTCCAAAAAGAGTAATGTCAGCACATGAAGAATTCATTTTATATGATTTTCTTGGATGAATTGTTTCTTTTTGAACCCTGTCAATATCTAATTCATTACTGTCTTGATCAAATACTTGACATAAATCCATAACGATTGACTCATGTATTTTTTGCCATAAATGGGCTCTAAATATTTGGATTAAACTAATTTTTAATGTTGGGATTTTTCCTTGCATAAATATTCCCGTTAAATCTAATTGTGTTTCAAATCCAACATAAACACTTCCTCTATTAATTGTTGGTGACCACCACAAAGTAAATCTTCTATTTGGAATTTGATTTAATCCACTTCTTTGAGCATTTGTCAATTTTTTATATTTCATTGATTCTTCAAATCCACTTGACTTTTCCCAAAACAATCCTTCCCAAGTTGGGAAGAAAGTGGCTCTAAATAATGTATGTTCCAATATTCCTTCAACACCTCCCAATGCTTGAATCATATCACTTCTATAATTATTTAAATTCCATAACTTTCCATCATGCCTTTGATGGGTCCACCAAAATGGATTTAATTTTTGAATTTGATATCTTTTAAACTCTGTTCTTATTCTCCACCCTTTATCATATGCCAGTGTATGTTTATCTTGTTGGAATAATGTATTAATTCTTGGAATTCCTTTGTCCCATGAATCTTCTAAATCTTCTAATGTCAATCTTCTGTTTTCTTCAATTGCTTCCTTTCTTTTTTGTGCATATTCCAGCCACACCCTTTGTGAGTCTTTAAATTCTGTTTCCCAAGGGAGAATGTATCTAAATAAGTTTGGAATTAATTGGTCTTCATTGTGGCTCATCCCAGCTCTAAAAGCTTGGATACCAACATCTGTTTGCCTACTCCATTTGAAATCAGATTGAGGTATTAAAACATGACCCATTGAAAGCATTCCAAGACCCCCAAGTTCTTTTGGTGTATAAAATACGACTGGAGGGAATCTATTTGGCATTTTTGAATTTAATCCAATTTTAATTCTTGTTTGTATTTTATTTTCGCATTTCACCAATACATCTAATAATTCATGGGTATGGATTGTTGCTTCTCTGTAATACATCATTAAGCCAATCAATGCGGTATTCCATTTATTAACGACTCTTGTAAATGTGGTTGAACTTGAAGACATTAATATTTGTCTAATTCTATTGTCAAATTTTAAGATTTCTTCTTTGCTTACCTTCAAATAGGCATTGGCAGTTTTTTCCATAGTATCACTATTTGTTAACGCCCACGCATCTTCCTTTACTGAAAATTCTTCTTCTTGACTCCTACATTTTGGTAATATTCTGACTTCAAATCCACACATCGTGAAAAGAACATTTGGATTGTCTTTTGAATAAACAGTAACACACGAATCTTCCCAATTAATTGTTGTTAATGATCTTGGTAATCTATTCTTTAAATCCCAAAACACTGCCCTTCCTAAATTAACATCGTGTCTCATAAGTCTCATTCTACAATCTTTTGGCCAACATTTTTTATTGTTATAATTCATACCATTTTCATTATTTGGATCTGGATGTTCGATTAATAGCTTTTCAATCATTTCTTTACTTTCTTCTTCAGTAAACCTTAAAAGCATATAGAATTTATCAATGTATCTGGTATACATTCTAATGGGATGGTGTTCTTCAATTTCTTTGTTTTTAAATGTCAAATAATCATTCGGTTGAGTTGTTGTACCAGCAATTTCCAACGCTCTTTTTGGACCAAGTAATAATAAATCTAATACAAGACCATAGTATTGAATAATAAAACTACTAAATGCCAATCCTTCAATCATTCCATATGAATTTACATGCATCATATCTTTATATGCCAATGTAACATTATTTTTAGCAGTAATATAATCTGCCAATAAAGGATCCATTATAAGTCTTAATAATCTATTTAGCATTGTAAAATCAACTTTTTTAAACATTTTTTCGTAATTTGATTCAACAATTACATTACATTCTCCATTTGCAGTCTCCCAAATATTACTTAAATTGTTCATTCCGTTACAAAACTTATAAACCAATAAAGGAGCAGGTTCAGTATCTGAAGGTTTAATCCAATTTGGAAATAGATGCCTTTTATCCCCTTCATACCACAGATATTGATCTAAATAAGCATCGGCAATTTTTTCCATTGGATCGAAATCATAATTTGGGACAAGGTGAGTGTACATATCAATAAATTCAATTTTGACTTCTTTAAATGTTCTTTGGGTCAGTAATTGTCTTTTAATTCGCAATAAGAATTCATGGGGATTATCAAATGCTTGTTCAATTAATCCTAATTCTTCTCTTTGGCTTTGATTTATTCTTGATTTAGTACTAAATGATTCCTTTAAATTTTCCAATGCCAAAACTAATAATTTAGTATCATATTTATAATTGCTTGGTGGAAATGGAATTGGTTGGAATTGTTGATTTTCTAACCATTGAACGGTAGTACTTAACAGGGCGACTCCTTCTTCAGATGTCAAATATGGTCCATCTTTGAGATAATTGTATTGTCTTTCTTGCTCACTCTTTAACCATAACCTAGTTAATCTCCCTAAATTCTTTTTACTAACAGTTTTATCGGCAGTACATCCCCGTTTTGTTCTTTCTCTCGTGTAATGTGCGACATCAGTCCACCAATCAGCTTTCTTTTTAACATATCTCAATATCATTGCCTCAATTGGATTTGCTAAACCAGGAACTTTCCATGGGATATTTGCTTTCCAACATCGCCAGGCCTCACTCAAATGTTGCATAATTGTTTTGGCCTTACTACTTTTAATACCTTCTGGCATAATTTCATTGATTTCATGCAATACAGCAGCTCTTAACTCAATATCAAATCCACTTTCAACCCTTTGTTTGGTAACGGTTTTCGCAATGGCTTTTGCTTTTCTTCCTTCAAATTGTCTTGCAAGTAAGTTACCCAACCATCTTTCCAACACTGGAATTAAACCTCTTAACAAGAAAAGCCAAACTCTCCATACTGGGGCCCAAAAACCAACTCCTGGACCTTTTTCAATTGGTTCAGTATTAAATCGATAATAAATAATATGTTTAAGATCTTTACACATTCTAATTTGTTGAATTACTTTATATTTATAACGGTACATCCCAGTTAAAGTCCCAATATGACTAAAGATATATTGAATTCCGTCGGCTAAAGTAAAAGCATCAACCCTTCCCAGTCTGTATTGACAAAAAGAATCAACAACTATTTTGGTCATTCTTAATATTTCTCTTATTAAATGAAATGAATTTCCAAATCGAGATTTCTTACGTTCTTTTGTTGTTAATGTTCTTACGGGTTTTATATTAAAATTATAATCTAAATGTAAGAAATCAACGTTCTTTCTATGAATCAATAAATTCATAATGTTATATCCTTGTCTAATAACTTGTAATCCCGCTTCAACCCAATCAAGTTTTGTGTGATAAAAGAATTGTGTTTCATTTAAAGCAGAAAAGAAATTTCTTTTGCATTGCGACTTTGGTGGTTTTTTCTTTAATTCATTTAATACATAACATTTTAATAACTTCTGATAACTAACACGGACTTTTACTGGGTAATCTTTTTGAATATGTTCCAAATACCACCCTTTTATTAATGGAACATCTTGTGCTCTTCTTGTTACTCCAAATTTATTATTAAATGGATATTGTGCGTTTATCAAATTAATTCCATCTTTAATGTTATCATTTTCTATTTCAATATCATTTCCAAACGCAATAATATCACAATAAAATTCAATATTTTCTTCGTTATGACTGATATTTTTTTCTTCATCCTCTTTCCATTCTATCGGATTTAATAATGGATCAAAGTAATATGTCGGTAAATTGGGGTCATCAGGTTTAATATTCATTTGGATTGGATAATGGTATGGAATTAAACAAATTTCTCTTGGTCTAGATGCATATAAATGGGGATAAGCGACTTTATATTCCGTTCTAATAATTCTTCTAATAATTATCTTGTTAATATCATCAAATTCACTCCAATCCTCATCCCCTTCATTATCTCGAAACAATGGTTCGAATTTAGGTCCTCCAATTAATGTGCAACCCAATGCTTTTGCATTGAAAAAAGACTCTTTATTGAACAAATAATAATAATTTAAATCGTTAATATCTCCGAATAATCGTTCAGAAAGTCTTTGTAGAGTTGATAATTGCTGAATATTTAATTTCCATCTTTTATAACTTTCTCCATTAACAAAATGTGTATCGACTAAAGGTTTAGAGTCGTAAAACCAATCAATAACCGATTTATCTTCAATTCCATCTAATTCCATTCTGACACTGGTGATAGGATCAACAACAAGTAAATTATCGCCATAATCCAAGGGGGGTTCTTCGTCATCGAAAGGTGGTAATAACATTCTTCTAAAGTTTTTTCTATTTGCTTTCTCATTTCTCATTGCAATCCACATAGTACCCCATTGTGCAAAATAAATTGGTTCAATAACTTTAGGTATTTCTGTTACAAAAGTGATTGCGCCTGTAATGTGATACATGGCATCGACAGTTTTAATTTCTTCCCAGGGCATTGGTATGTTTTCAAGTAATTTAAAAACGGCATGTGGAAGAAACTTTAAAGCACCCAAATAAACCCTTTTATCAGTGCTATATTTTCTACTTGACATATCACCATGGTCTTTCACAATTTTCCTAATATGTTCAGGTGGCATTGAGATGTTCATATTGTTTGGTTTTAAAAAATGATATTTTTCTTTTTTAGTTTTTCTTTTAGTTTTTTTCTTTTTCTCAAACACCAAATATTTATCAAAATGTTAAATCAATTAAAATGTTCCAAATGACGAAGAGTTATGTTTGTTTTGATATTTCTTATATCCAAGATATCCAACAAATGCCGCAATGGCAGAGATTATTACTACTAATAAAAGTACAGCAACAACTATTCCAAATATTTCGCCCCCAGATAATGAATCATCCTTTTCATCACCATCGTCTTCGTAATGGCCAAACTTGACTCTCATCATTCCACTGTCAGTGTTTGTCGCACCACCAACGAAAATGTAATATGTTTGTCCTTTCTCTAATTTAGCAATTAGAGAAGTTCCGTGTTGTCCAACTGGTGATTTATAAAAATTGGTTCCTTTATGGCATTCTCCTGGAACAGAAAGATCAACAACTTCTTCACACGTCTTATAAACCCCGATTTGGGTATTGAACGTTGTTACATCATCAGTTTGAATGGAAATTTTCTCATCTTCTTCGGCAGTATAAATAAACCATTTTCCTTTCAACCCATCAGCAAACATCCCACACGTTCCTCTTGAAGAAGCAGCCTTTTGTGTATATGAGAAATAAGTGTTTGGAATGGAAAGTTTTTCTGCGTTGGAACATTTTGAACTCTCTTCTTGTTTATTTTCATAGATATTGAATCTTGTGACGGCTTTTTCTGTTGATACCTCTGGGTTAATTCCAACAATCGCAAATTTATTTCCCTTTCCAGTCGAAGTAATTGTTGAGCCAAACCCACAATCATTGTAATCCACAGTGGCATAACAAGCCTTATTTCCACTGTCCTGCGTAAATGCAATTTCGACCATTGTGCTTACAACAGTTTCACTTCCACAAGTCGAAATTGTGTATGTTGTATCTTCTTTTTGTTCATATTCTATGGCAACTGCTGGGAAAGATCTTAGATTGGGGAATCTAATATGCGAACACTGAGTTGGCCATTGAGTGGTTCCCACAGCAAAAATTCCAGTATATGGGACATTTACTTGATATGCGGTTTCAAATGAATCCCCAATATTTTCTCTCCTAACTGCCCAATACATGAATGTTCCATATTCGTTTCCCGTTCCTTCTTGTTTAATTGTTGTTGCAAACACATACTTATGAGTTCCTTTTGCGATATTTTCAATTTCAGTTGCATAATAATCATAAGTGGCTTTTATACATTCTGCACAATTATGGAAAGTAGCGAGATACCCCTTGTATTGATCGGGTTTGAATGTGTAAACCCCATGGATAACACTCATATCTCCCTCATCAGCTTGTAATTTATACCATCCCCCTTTGAGATTCTTTTTATTATCCTTACAATCGAAAGGGGTAAAACTTTCTTGGTTGCTTCCAATTAAGTATTGGGTGAATTGATCACCAGTAGAAGTAATATTTAATGTTCTCGCATGATCACAAAGGTAATTATCTTTTAAATCAATCTGCATAAAACCAATATTTACTTTGCATTTTGGATTAGTGCAAACTACTCTAAATCTATAAATTTTATGTGGTTCAAGGAAAGCAGCAACCATACCATCATTTCCGCAAGGAGAGCTTATGGGTTCACAACTATCACACCCATTCGCATAAAACTCTACTTTGGTTTGATCTGAACCAGTGCTGTGAGTGAAACAAGTATGGAAAACATATCTCCTTCCATCACCTCTAACGCTGAAATACATACCCGTTTGTTCTTGATTTAATGAACATGGAGAAGTATTTGGAGTGATTCCAGTCATATCCATTAAAATGTTAAATGGTTTTTTCGTAATAGAAAAAGCGCTTGAGCATTTGTAGTTATCTCCTCCATTGACTCTGAAAGTAATTTCAAAGGCACCAGAAATCGGATTCTTTGAAGTGTCCCCAGTGAAGTGGATAAAAACATAATATTCTTCTCCAATGATAAATTTGTCATAATACAATCGAGCCAAAGAACCACAGCCCTCTGATGCCTCCGCGATTGGTACATCCCCCATGCAGCCATTTGAAGTTGTCACAGTTTTGTAAAGATAAATAGTGGTGGCGTATTGGGTATTTTTATTACAGGTATCGATTACGTGAGTGGTTTGGGTGGCGGTGAATTTAAACCACATCCCCCTTAAAAGCCCATGATAATTACCGGAATAAGATAGTGTCGAAGGAATTATTCCACTTATAGAATCAGGGAATGAAACAATTTTGATGGCAGCACTACAAGTAGTACTAGTTGGGTTAACGTATGGTTTTACACTTAAACGGAAGGATCCAGTATCGTTTGAAGTAACTCCTGAAACAACAATGAAATAATTTTTAGAGGCTTCAACATTGGCAATTAATTTTGATCTATGTCCTTCACACAAACCATTGGGATCGCCATCATTGGCCCCAACACAACTAGAAGTTACTCCATCTACACAAGAACTTCCAATGATGATTCTTGAAGCAAAGTCAGTTTGTGAATAACAAGTTGAAATTTCAACCATTTGGTTTTGGGCTGTTGTAAATTTGAAAACGATTGATTTGTCTTCATGAACCTCAGAATCGACTTGTTGACAACTCCATTTATTTTGGCCACCTTGGGAGCGTAAATCAAATATTTGGTCATAGTGATATGTGGATGAGATTGAATCGGAAATAACAATTGGATCTTGACAAGTAGAGGCATATATATTTAAAATTAAAAAGAAAATAAATAGCATTCCTTTTTGAATCTTCTTTTGGTTTGTTTCTAAGTTGCAGTTCCTCCTTTTATTTTTCAAATTTTTTTCTACTTTATTGAATTTTGATTTTTCAAGTTGAAATTTCATGTGATTTTTTTATTTATTATTTAATTCAATAATTGATTTATTATCTTTAGTATTTGTCTTTCTTTCATTCAAAATCACTTTTTTCTTTTCAAGTTTCAATTGAATTTTTATGGCCAAGAAATTTCGAAGTAAGTAGGGTATAGTATTATTTATTATATTTAATTTATTTTTCCGTTTTCTCACAAAGAAATTTCTTTTCTTTTTTCGTAAATAACAAAAAAAAGAGAACAAAAATGTTTTTGAGAAAACTCAAAACCAAAACTCGAAACAATAAAAATGAGAACGCTGGAATGTGTTTATTTGATGAATGTCGCATTGTATTTGAAATTAACAGACATCCCATTATTTGTTCAGATAAATCAAAAGACAAAAGAAGTTTGTGATGGTTTGAGAATTAACCCAATTGATGAAGGATGTGAGTTGTATTTGGCTTTGAAAATCATCAACTCTTATTTTCCAAAACTTGAAACGTTATATTTGACAAAGAAATCATTTGAAGCTATTCATCATTATTACGGAGAAGATTCCATTCCAAACGTTGAATCGTTTAGGGCAAGTGGTTTTGTTTATTCAAATTTTGTGGAAAATATTTTAATTAATTGTAAATCAATCAATAAAGCACACATCGTAAGTTCAAAAATAAGTGAAATGGTATTGTTTAATACAGAAACAATAAGATCAGACGTTTCATTGGTAATGAAAATATCCGAATTATTAAAAACAAATACTTCAGGACATAGAAAATTGAAAAGAATATATTTAGATATTAACTTATTTGGGTAAACTAAAAAAACTCATATCATCAATACCGTCAATTCCCTTTCTGAAGGTTATCAAGTTATACTTCAAATAAGCAATTATTTTGGAAATAAAAGTGAGTTTGAAAATTTAATGAAATTATGTAATTCTTTGAACAAATCAATTGTCTTTAAATTTAAAATTTATTTTGATATTGAAGTTTGTTATAGTGTTGATGAGATCCTTCAAACCCAAGACTCTTGGAAAAGTGAGGCGTTTGTTAAAAGAATAACGAAAGATAATTACCCATTGCAATTGGTTATAAGTAATAATAAATTTTTAAAATATATAAGAGAATTTAATACAATTCAAAATGTAAAAATTTATGCAACCGGAGGAATTTTACTTCCTTTTTCAGTAAAAACAATTGAAACAAATATTTATAATAATGTTATTATCAAAAATTGGCATGAATTGAATCAAATTGAAAGCATTATTCAGTATGGATATAATATTAATACTCCGCAACGCTATAAAAAATTTGAGCACAACAAAAAGATCATTCCTTTTGAAGAAAAAATTCCAAAAATTAATAATTCAATTCGAACTATTTCAAATTTATTTTCATGTGTGGCGTTGTTTCTTTCCATTTTAAATAGCGGAGTATTTAGTTTTAAGAAACACCTTTACACAATGTTCCCATTTTTAACAATTTCTTTGGTGACATACATTTATCCTTCTATCACGTCTTTCAATCAAATGTAGTTAAAACAAAAATCTGTATTCAGAAAAGTATCAATTTCTGGTTTCATTGTCATTTTAATGAAGCAAGTATTTATGATATACTCTGATGAAAAAATTTTTGGTTCAATTTATTCTGGAATTACTTTTTCATTTGGGCATTCCATGTCGTTCATTTTTTTTATGTTTATGTTTAATTCTATTCACTTTACAACAAGATTATCTCAAAAGATTAATTTATGATCACTTTCCAAATAATTACCACTCTTTGCTGAAAATAAATGCCATGCTTTATGATTGGATTGACAATTCCATTATTTCAAACGTTTTAATTTTTGGGGGCTTTTTGGGTTTATTGGCGTTTTATTTTTTTATGACACTATTCACGACGTATGGTCCTTTAGTCTTTGGCGTTTCAATTATAATTTTAGCACTATTTTGTTGGTGGTTGGCGAAGTATTAATCAAATCCAAAAAAACATTAATTAATTGCTTCATAGAAAAGCACAACTCTTACGTTTTTGTTTTTGTTTTTGTTTTGGAGTAATCACAGCCCTGATTGCTTCGTCAAAAACAAATCTTAAATTCTTTTGAGTCACAGCTGAACATTCAATGTATTTGGCAGCTCCAATGTCTTTACATTTTGTTTCTCCCTGTTCTGTTGTTATTGGGTAAATTTTCTTGTCAGTCAACCTCTTTATTTGTTGTTGATCTTCTCTTATGTCGATTTTTGTTCCAATCAATATACAAGGAGCATTTGGGCAATGATGTGAAACTTCTGGTTTCCATTTTGATGAAATGTTATCAAATGAAGGTGGTGAAATAACTGAAAAACACAACAAGAAAACATCAGTTTGTGGATACGATAATGGTCTTATTCTATCATAATCTTCTTGACCAGCAGTATCCCAAAGCCCAAGATTTATAGGTTTGGAATCTACCATAACAGTTGCAGAATAATTATCAAAAACGGTTGGTACATATTCAGTTGGAAAAGCATTTGTTGTGTATGAAACAAGCATACAAGTTTTTCCTACCGCCCCATCCCCAACTATCACACACTTGACAGACTGCATTTATTTGATATTAACTTGTTCCTTTTCATTTGTTTAAATAAGAATTGTTTTGAGTTTAGAAGATAATAATCTTCCCGTTTTCCATTGTCAAAGAAAACGGGAAAGTTTTAAAAACCTAAAATTAGATGCCTTTGAAAGACTTAAAACTAAACAACAAAGCACAATAATCACTTCAAAATATCAAAACGAGAAGGGGTTGCTTTATTATCGTTATGTTCAAACAAATAGTCAAATACATTCCTTGGAATTCTAGTTAGGTTATAACTATCTATTCTGAATAAACCCAAAATCCTACCCATCAACGCACAAGGCAATGACGGGAATATTTCATCTTTCATTTTAATAATATCCAGGCACATTGGCATTGTCAGTAACCTACAAATTTCCAATAAAGGATCGAGATATTTCATATATTTTTTTAAATCAGTATATTTCTTACAAACTTCATTTTGAATACATGAAACATAATAATTCATTTCAAATCCTTTCATTCCATTCACCTTATTTCTTTTGATCATTTCTTCTATGACATAATAACTGATAAAATGACACGTTTGTTTTAATAGCCTATCTCCAATCGACGCATCAAACCTATTTGAACGTTGATATATTTCATTCATAATTTCAACAGTCCCAATGGCAACGCCTTCTTCAAATGTGGATCTTCTCGAGTCAAAGACAGAAACGCTGACTAAATAATCCAATAAACCTTCTATCCTTGAAGAAATAAATTTAACCGCCCTTATGTAAGTATTTTCATAAATTTCATTAATTTGAATATCTCTTTGAGTCATTTTATCTTGGGGTCTTCTTATTTTTCCTCCTAAATCTTTTAATCCAATTAAAAGCCAAATACATTCCTGATAATCATCCATTATCATTGGGAGAACATTTAATTCCATGTGGGGCTTCCCATCACTCCACCATTTTTTCATTAATATAATAAAGTTTTCTAAATCGTCATGCCGTCCTTTTAAACCTTTGACGGAATCAAATACCTCTCTCAAATCAATGGCACCTCCAGTCTTTTTGTATTGAATGATCGGTATTTGTTCTTCTTTTGGTTTTGGTGGTTCTTCAACAATTTTTTCAGTTGGTTTTGAAGATACAAAGATATTGGTTGTTGCTTCATTCGATATTTCTTCACTCTCCCCATCATCTCCAAATGGATTATCATTTCCCTTATTATTTGAAACAACTTCTTCACTCTCTTCGCTATCCCCAAACGGATTGGCAACAGTAGTACTTTTATTTTGATTGTCTTGTATATCTCCACTATCATCATCACTAAATGGATTTTGATTGTCTTTTGCTTGGATTTGCATTACAGTAACTTTTGTATTTCTAAAAATATCCTCACCACTGTCTTCATCACCAAACGGATTAGAATTCGTTTCTTTTGATGATTTTTTTGGGGTTTCTTCACTGTCTTCGCTAAAGGGGTTTGGGTTTGATTTTATTGGAACAATTGGTTGGTTATCAATATCGTCTTCATCACTAAATGGATTGGCACTCATTTCTTTTAATGGTTTTTTTGGAGTTTCTTCACTGTCTCCCCCATCGCTAAATGGGTTTTTATTAACAACCTGAGTCTTCGGTTGGGCAAAAGCATTTAAAGTTTCTTTATCACCGTCTTCATCACTAAAAGGATTAGATTTAGCCTCAACGTTAGGACTCGGTTTCGGCGATATTTTCATTTTGGGGGGAATGTTCAATGAGAGCTCTTTCTTTTTTAATGCGGCTTTCGTTGGTTTTTCTTTTCTAAACGACCTTTTGGGATCGACTGGGTCCTCACTGATTTCAATGTCACTGTCCTCTTCCCCAAATGGATTCATTGATTTTGAAGCAGAAAATACTTCAGTTTTATCATTCTCTGAAACTTCCATTCCTCCAAGGCATTGAACATCAATTTCACATTCAAATGGTTTCCCTTTTTTAACTTTCATTTCCAAAATAACATTTTTTCTTTGGGAACATTCAACATAACCCGAAAGATCAATGTAACAATATCCCATTACTTCCGACTTCTTTTTCTTTTCATCTTTATAACTTATTAAACTTAGTTTCATTAACTTCTCTTCATATCCCGTTGCTGTTTTAAACAATGTGCATTGCGGCATAATTACGTTAAATAAATTTCCTTCGACCTTTCCGCTGACACACTTTAATTGTTTTAAAACACCTTTATTCGTTTTCTTTTTTCCTCTTTTCCATTTCAAAGCAACTTCTCCATCATTTAAAGGGACATCTCTGCACTGAACAAGATGAATATAGTATTGTCTTTTTTCGGCTGTTCTTTTCATTTCATTTTTGTAGTTTTTTTTTTTCTTTTTTGTTAAAAAATTTTGAATACATTCCTAAATAAAATATAATATTTGTGGTTTGGGGCTTCTCGAGTTTGGTGTCCCAATGGTGTTTGAATGAAAATGACACAATAGCAATGTGGTTATGAGGTAATTCTTATAGATAAGTTGTTAAAAAAAATTGCATGAATTAATTGCGAAGGGTCCATGTAATGAATTCTTTTTTCAAAGAGTCATGTTGAATCAAATCCCATCAAACTTTCATTCATATCGCCTCAAAGAAAATACAACGGGATGTAGGAAATACAGTTAATTTCAGTAGTATGGGTGTGAATGAAGTCTACTTCTAACAGCAATTTTTTTTTTGTCTGAAATATTTCTTTTTTGCAATGAAGGCGTGGCGTGTAAAAACTGTTAATGGAGGAATTCTTAATTACGTATTTCCATTAGCACATGATAATAATTTTATGTAAAAAAATTCCTCCATTAAACCCTTTTGCACACAACGTTTTAACTCAAACCAATTTAAAAAAGATTAAATATCCTTAAGTAAATTCCAAATCCTTGAATTAAATTAATTGAATTATGGTTACTCGAATTGGAACAAAATCTCTTTTTCCACAGAGAGCATTTTCTATTCCACAATAATCATAACTTGATTGGTTACATCCACTAAATTGACCGCGTCCTTCACAGAAAAGTTTCATAACACTAATGTCGTCTTGATTTCCATAACCACCATTCCCAATAGAAAATAACCAAGAACTGTCTCTCGAATAAACAGTAAGTGCATCTTTTGGTTTTCTAATTTCAAATTTGACAATTTCATTTGGTTTAAATGAAAATACAAAAGATTTTTGATCGTTCGTGCTTGTCCACAAAGAAACAACTTTAACATCAAAAAACCCACCAAATAAATTTCCATCACTGTCTTCAATTAAAATTATTATACCATCTTTCTTTACGATTTTTTGATCAAATATGGACGTTTTGTGACCCCAATCATCAACATCAGAATCAAATATAACATTTCCAATTTTCATTCCTGTCATTTCTTCAAGTTGTTCCGTTCGCTCTTTCATTTTTCTTTCTTCCAATCCAAATGATTCATCAATCTTTTGTTCCATTTTTTCTGTTGGGTCTGAGGTTTTAAAGATTATTTTATTTTTTCGATTTTAAAAGAATCACTCAGCGGA